>BMAW01028832.1:233238-244737 GCA_019974015.1 Nephila pilipes | reverse complement strand
ACAATTATGAATTATTATGAATAATTATTAATAATACAATTATGAATAGTATTATAAATAATTATTCATAATACAATTATGAATTATTATAAATAATTATTCATAATACAATTATTATAAGAAATGTAATTGTAAAGAAATGTAATTGTAAAGAATTGTAATTGTTTTGATAAAAAAAAATATGCATCATAATTATGAATGATTATAAGAATATAATTTTAAGTAATTACAATTATAATTGTTCATAATTTTAAAATTCATGTTTTAAATAATTATAAGAAATAATAATAAATAACTGTAATTATTATAATGAATACAACGAATTTAACTTTTATTTTTAATTAGAGAAATAATACTGTTAATCATTCAGAACTATTAATTATAAATTTAAATAATCAGTATACTATGAAGATTATTCTTATTTATGTATTATATTAGAATATAAAGTATAAAATAAATAATTATGATTCACATTAACAATATAAATTAAAGAAATTTATACATCTAATAATATTATGTAATAACATTTACACAAACGGGACTCATATCTAATAGTTATAGTTATAAGAATAGTAATAGTAAGGTAGAATAAATCCTACGAAAAAGGATAAAGTCACTCATGCATTACAAACTGAATATTCTACTTTGAGATTTAATTTTTAAAATTTGTTTTAATTAAATCTTTATCCATTTTTATCAATGCATGCATAAAACATACATTTTACCCTTTCTAAATCTTACAAAAATGAAAATAAAAAACGTTTATCGGGGTTTTCAAGCATACTTAATAGAACAATTGAAGGAATCCTTCAAAATTTATAGCTATCGAAGAGAACAATAAAGGAGTTTTTAAGCAATGGTTAAAAAGAGTATAATTTTATATACGCAACGTATATTTAAAATGTCGTCAACTGTAAGCTGTTTTTTCAAAAATCTACTATTACAAACAATAAGTTAACGATACATGAATATGCTATCAATAAATTATTAGCAAATTTCATAGAAGATTATGTGACTATTATTTTTTTAAAAAAATTCTTTATGTTTTTTGTGACACGCAAATCAGTAAGAAACAAATTATTATTTATCGTGAGATTTCTATAATTCTAATTTAATTTGAATCATGTTTCTTATTTTGGTAACCTTCTTTTTATTTGAAATATTACTGCTTCTTATATTTGTTAAGATTTGTAAGTATTAATTCAGAGCTATTCTTCCCAATTCTTCATGTTCTTTGTATACTAAATGAAATCTATTTCAAGAAACTCAATCTTAATATTTAATTTCCAAAAAGCATTTCAAAACTCCAAATAAGTTATTCCCATTCTTTTAAAGGGACACAGTACCCTGTGAGTCATTTTTTTAATTTTATACTTTCCAAGAAAACTTTTTTAATTTATCGCATTTGAACACACATGAGATATGGATTCAAGACAAAAGCTTAGTTTCAATCAAACAGTGATTTAAATTTTAATTTTCTTAAACATTTCCATATTTTAAAATCCCTACTACTTCAAACAAAGTTTAATAGTTTAACAATGGTTTTCTCATTTCATTAATAGTGTTTCTCAAAATTCTGCGTATGAGTTTAATTGCACTAGTGTTATTTATAGTTTTACAAAATAAAATGTAACATACTCTTTGAAAAACAAAAAAACAGTTATGCTTAATTTTGCTGATTTTTATAAAATAATTGTATATCTAATCCTTATTTACAGCACAAAATTATGAAACATATTATACAAAACTACCAGAAAAAATTTCAAAATTTAATAATAATTACAAGAAAGCTTTAATTTCTTAAATACATAAAACGCATTTTAATCTTTTGAAGGTCACAGAAACGACTTTGAACAATGTTAAAGAAATTTTAAATCACTCTTTTAATAATATGTTTGAGCTATGAAATTTTGCGCATATATTTTGAAACGTCATACAATAAAAATAAAGTAACAAATGGGCTTGAATATCTTGGCCATTTTAGGGTGTTGTGTCCCCTTAAGTGATTATTAATAGCCAACTTTTAAAATCTACCACTAAATATATAGTGGTGCAATTTGTATGGATACGTTTTTAAATTTATATTAACTACAATAAGACAACGCTACACGTATTTTTCTAAATATTGATCTTAGCGCATGAATCTTACACACTTTCATTGGCTATAACAAACTTGCTTATTTACAAACACCGAAAATGTGTACCTTTAATTAGGTGATAAACTTTATCTGTAGAATCTCTTCTTAGCCTTTGACATTCTGCACGAAACGTCTCCTACTTTCACCTTTTCCGAATATTACGACAGCTCGGTTTCTCAGGTTTATGTGATTTTGTAGAAAAGACGACTGATGGGGGGAGAAGAGAGGGAAGGGACCATAAATGGAATTTTAATTAGTTGAGGAAAGCGATAGAGTATCAAGGAACATTTCGAAATGAAACATGCTGGCGGTTAAGGAGCATGAAGGACTTCAGGATTACTTCAGTTGCATCGTGTCTTGAGTAAAGCTTGTATGTTCAGCGGATAATGTTTCTCACTAAGTTTTAGAATGGAATCGTACAAAATATAATTTTCCGCAATAACAGATCATCGTTATTTCCAATCATTAAGCAAAGTAACTAGTGCGTTCGCACTATTCATTGAAACGAATATGTTCGGAAAGAAGAGGAAATGATATTGCTTTCCGTGATAAAACTCGTTATAGCTTTTATGAAAAATAGTTAAGTTTATTTGAAAAACAAGCCACAAATATTTGTGATTTACATATGTCGTTGGTGTTTGGAAAGATTAGATTAATGAATGTGAAATATGTTTGAGTTTTTATTTAAAAAAATAATAGAAGCGTTTTTCATGTTCCGAATATATCGAAATTTCTGATTATTTATATATATATATATATATATATATATATATAACACTCCCGTTGAAAATACGTAAGAGCAGAGCAAAACAATTTATTAACTACCAAAGAATATATAAGGTCATTTTCTCTCGAATCCATCTTAATTCAGTCATTCCTATTTTGTATTCTAATAATAAAGCTGACCAGATAACTCCATCTAGCTTAAGCACTTCATGATTACAGCAGATTCATTTCCAACATGAACGATGCTTTACTTTAATCTACACATTCATCAACTGGTCGCTGTCCCTACCTCCCTTATCTTTCCATTCAACACTATTTTATTTATATATCACTATCTCTAATTCAATTCACTATACTTCTTATCTTCGTCTAATTTACTTAATCACGTTTTAATTTTGTTAGGAGAAAACTGTCATTTCATGCAATTCAAGTTTAAAAAATCTCCCCGAGGTAGGTTATTGAAGAGAAAATCATGAATAGTCCAACGTTTCAAATGTATTTAATAATTCATATATTTTATATTGTTTTTAAATGTCTTCTTAATTTCTAGAATTTGATTCATAATTATCTATCTATTGATGTAAATATATTTAATAGGAATTGGATTAACATCATTTTCTAGTCAAAAGTTTCAGATATTCGCTTATATTAGTAGAATTACTTTTTAAACCTCCAACTATTAAATTTCAATTAATTTTATTTTGAGAATCTAGGATTTGCTAAAAAAATTATCTTCATTAATAAATATTACGTTTATAAGTTGCTTAACCATATTACGCTAAATCACTATAGTTAACAAATTGCTATAATCAATACTATATATTAATTCCTTTTGATATTGGTATGATTTTCATCCAGAGAGCTGCATTGAAAATTACGGAAGCTTTTCAATATATGCTTTTTCACGACTCTATATCCCTTTCTTTCGATATTTTTATAGTTGCTATTTATCCATCACTTTGATTAACTCATAATATAGCTACTCGAAAAAAAAAGTCATCAGGATAATCCAAGAGTTTGAAAAAAATATTATCCATTATTTGCTAATAGCTAATATTTTCAGATAAAAGTGTGCAATGCATTAACATGTCAAGACTTTGCAGCAACGTTATAAATATTTTGAGAAAACATAACGAAGTACCAGCTTGGAAGTATAAAATAAACTTGAACAGATAATATATATATATATATATATATATATTCGAGTTAAACTATTTTATCCTTTATAAAAGTTTCTAAAAATTGTTTTGGCATTCAGTGTATTAAAACGATAAGAAATATCTGTCAACCTATATGTAATCCACCATTTGGAATATCTACAAAAGTAAAGAATTCTACTTTGAGTGAGCATCTATTCCTTCCATATCAAGTTTAAGTTCAAAAAAATATTTGCGCGTCGCTACCTATTCCAACTATTTTTTGACAATAGCCACTTTCTCCGTCAATTGGAAAAGTAGTAACAACTACTGCAGCAATCGAACTGAAATAATCTATACGTTAGATATGCCAAGCAGGTAACTTTATAGATTTGTCAAATTCTGGCTGTTTATACATGAGTTAACTGTTGATCAATTTCTCTTACAGATTAGCCTTTATCTTAGTGTTATTTTTAGAACTGATTTTCAATATGAAAATATTTATGGAAATAAATTCAATTTTTTAACTACATAAGGAAAAATTAAACAATATCCAACAAGGAAAATTCAACACTAAGAAAACAGGGGAAGAATGTGATGATAATTGATATATACTCTCACAGATATACAGTGTCTCACATAAGTGATCGGACACTTACTTTCCCATCAAATATTTATCCAAAAATTTTACTTTTTAAAACATTTTAATATTTTGTTGGATTTCCTTTTACTTTTAAAACATGATTTAATCTTCTTGGGATGGATTCGACTAATTTTTTTGTGATTTCTGGAGTGATTTTACCCCATTCTTCTTGAAGCACCGATTTTAATTGTTGCTTTGAAGAAATGGTGTGTTTGCGAATTCTTGATTCCAATTCTTGTCAAATATTCTCTATGGGATTTAAGTCTGGAGATTGTGGTGGTGTTTTTATTATTTCAGGACAGTTATACAGCAGCCAGAGTCTAACGTTCAAAGCAGTGTGCTTGGGGTCATTGTCCTGGTAGAATTTAAAATCGTTGTGAAGGTTCAATTTTCGTGCTGAAGATTTCAAATTTTGGTTTAAAATGTCAATATACTTGTACTGATCCATTATACTGTCAATAAAAACAAGATTACCAACTCCAGCGGACGACATACACCCCCACACCATAACTCCTCCTCCTCCATGTTTTACTGTTGGCAGCAAGTTCTGTTTGCGAAATTCTTCCCTGGGTTTTCTCCACACCAAGATTCTACCGTCAGAACCAAATATATTAAATTTACTCTCATCAGCAAATATTACTTTATTCCAGTAATCAGAATTCTTATTTATGTTGGATTTTGCGAAAGCTAATCTGAGTTTTCTATTCTTTTCACTTACGAAGAATTTTTTCCTGGCTACTCTACCGTGATATCCAGCAGATCGAATTACCCTTCTAATAGTCTCAGGATTAACAATTATTCCATATAATGCTTGTAATTCAGCAGCAACTTTAGGAGCACTCTTTCTTGGATTTTTTTTAATATTTCGAACGATAATTCGCTTTATTCCATTGGATAGCTTCGATGGTCGTCCAAGTCTTCTTTTATTCTGAATCATGTGCTTCTTTTTATATCGTTTAATGATATCGAAAACTGTTGAATGACTCAAGTTAACTGTTTCAGCAGTTTTTCTTATAGATTTTCCACGTTCAATATGCAAATTAATAACTAATTTTCTAATTTCATGCGAAGTTTCTTTTCGTTTAGCATTCATGGCTGCACAGAGCTAAAAAACACAAAAATTCCACAACAAACTTGAGAGAAATACTGCAGACGATTTTATAAATTATTGCCATTTGCTTTTGAGTTAAAATAAACGCCCAAAAAATATTTTTATTGCTTATTTCAGACGATTTTTGTTGCATATCTAATGGTGTCCGATCACTTATGTGAGCCATTTTTTGCTCCGTTCTAAACAAATGTATTTTATTTTTAAATTGATATTTTAATATTTTGACAAAATGTATGTTATGTAATAATTGTTACTAATTTTAAATATGAAACACACCCACAAAAAATTTGTACATGTTTGCTTATTTATTTTATTACAGTTTTCTTTTGTAAAGCACAAGTGTCCGATCACTTTTGTGAGACACTGTATGTAAAAAAGTTATTTTGTTTAAAAGAAAATTATTTTGATGCAGCAATTAAAATTCAGGGAAATCCATAAGACGTAGGACTATTTCTCATGAGATGGAAGCAGAAACTCTACGAGGTACACATTCAATTAGCATATGGATCGTGTCCTCATGGACGGAAGCTCATATGCTCTAACCATCCTCCATAGCGCGGCCTCCGATTGAGGCTGAGCGAAAATCAAGCAAAATGATGACCAATTACAGCCCAGAAATGCTCGATCGTTGAGATAGTAAAAGACATTACAGGCCAAGAAAATTATTGGACATGCTGCAAAGCTTATATACTCATGAATGTCATATACGGTCCTTCGTTGACCTGCGGGAAAGTATTGTTTTGCGGTATTGACAGTATGGAGTCTTTTGATTTGTATCGTCTTTCCGTAATATTTTTTGTCTTTATTTTGTTTCTTTCTAGGAGCAAATTTTAATGAAGATAATCTCTTTATGTTCTCAGAAGAGACAGACTATAATTTTTTGGACCAAAATAAAAGTTTTGAATTTTTTTTCTCTAAGCTCAGTGCAACCAACATTGTTCAAAATTTCTTTTTGAGTGTCAAAGGCTCAATACTCTTACTTTTTACTGCAGGTGGTTTTCATCCAGTCGTGGGTTTGAACCACAAAAGACCCGCCATGTAGCCGGGGCTAATGCACGTTAAAGCTGTCGTGGCTCAAAGTCCTCCTGTTGGCATACTGTGGAAATTAGGAGAAGGAGTTGCGAGTTCATGTGTCTTCTTCGTCACTTGCTCGAGGTTCAATGAGATCAGTACCCTAGTGTTGCTTCTAGTGCAACATTAATAAAACCAATGAATCAGTAACCTCTTAATTTTGAGCCACAATCAAGGGACGAGGATAAACACAGAGTTTGTACCTCAATCTTTAAACTTCTACTCCATCCCTTCGTGAGGACTTCGAATTCCAACAATATTTAACTTAATCATCCCTACCGAACGATAAGCTTTCAGTGGCATAAGGGTTCCAACACGCGGCTAGATCAAAACGTTAGCGGCCACAAGTTCGTGGTCATAACCACTCAGCTCTATAGAATCTACATTTTAAAATTGGTTTCATGATTCGTTGTGATTAATCGATTGATTCCATATTAACGTTGCACTTAGAAACAACACGGGGGCTTTTGGCGACGAATCTCTCAATGTATTCGAGTTTGGTATCATCTTCTCTAAACTGCAACGTCCACTTGATTCAGTGTGAGATAAGTAAATTAGCAATACATATTACCAAAAGTTGTTTTATTCCCTCAATTTTTAAATTTTTTTTCATTGAAATTCCCATAACATTTTCTTACTTAAGTGCTAATACGGGAGCTTTTACTATTGAAGAATAGTTTTTATAATTTCGAAAGCAATTTAATTAATTTATTTTTCCTTACATAGCAAAGATATTTTATGTGTTTTTTCAGTGAATATACTGAAAAAATTCTAAAAAAAATATGTTAAACAGGATATTTTATCTAAAGATATTTTTATATGTAATTGTAAAGCGAAATTCTCTAAAAACTAAAGACTATACATTTCAAATAGTTTATCGAATTTATATATTTTTTGTAAAATAGTCATCTCTTAAATTTTAATGATCTGATAATTTAAACTAAAACATACAGGTTTCTTAAGCAAAATAAAAAAAAAAGCAATGAGAAAAAAAAGTCAAAAATTTATGATTTAGAAATCATGATATGGTAGAACATTAACATTTTTGAAAATATTTTACAATATTATATCATAGTTAAGGAATATTGAAAGCCTTTTGACTATAAGAAAAATATGCTTTTCACAAAAAAGTTAATTTTTTGCAGGTCCATTTTTCAGTAAGGCATATTTTGAAACAAAAATATATAGGATATCATATCCTCAGAACGTGTAATGTGGAAAGAAGAAATGATATCTTGGCGACATTCCGCCTTTAACAATGCATAATATATCACCCAGGATTATGTTCAAACAAAAAGACATTATATATATATATATATATATATATATATATATATATATATATGAGAAATCATTGTTACTGGAAATATTTTAATTATTATAAAAATGTAATGAAAGTGTTGAGGATATTGGAATATGAGTTAAGGAACAAACATTGATAAAATGAATCCATCCTCATACTACCCGTAAATACTTTACAAAAAACACTATCTACACTCAAATTTTTAGTTTTTCTTGATATATCTTCATCGGGAAAAAAACAGTTTTTATAATACATTTTTCTTTCAATCATTTTTATGAAAAAAGTTGTCTGGTAATGTGTACTCTGATCTTTTGAAAAGTAAAACTTTTTTTTTCTTCTTTTGACGAAGACTGTCTGCAAGCGTGGGTGTACAGACTCATTAACATGCAGAAAGTTTGAAATATAATGCACTGTTCAATTACACATAAGGAATGATAATCAGAGGAATCTAAATACATCACAAGCAATTGATGTGTCAATAAGAAAGTAGTTTTATTACTTTGAATTAATCATTCCATTATGTTTTAAATTTAGTGGATAAATGCATTTCATTAAGTATTTTGAAAAACTAAAAATCTGTCTTTTTAGAATAGTTTTATGCTGATTTGTACTTTAAGATTTCTTAAGATTAAAAAAATCATGGAATACTTTTAAAATGATAAATTTATATTTCATATCAAAATAACATATCCATGATTTATAATCAATCACGAAGATGTATTGAATCTGACACATGGTATGATATGTTTGCATATAAGAATATTTAATGGATTTTGAAAATGAAAGCCCGAATTCGCTATCTGGCATTAATTTTCAGAATCATATTTTAGCATGGAGTTGTAATCAAATTGAAGCATAGTATGTATTTCAGGTAAATGAAACGATAAAATACCTCTTCTTATTTTTCCGCCTTTTTCACTTTGGTATTAAAATATAGAGGCTTCTCCACTAATTCCGTAGATGTATTATTTATCAGAATTGAATAAATAGAACGTTTGAATACTGAATTTTAAAATCTTTTTTTTTCTTTGTGTACAGAGAAAAATATCTGCTTTCTCTTCTTTCTCAGAATAGAGCTGTTTTAGGATTTTGGTACATTTCCATCAATATTTTATTTTATTCATTGAGACGATATTTTGTATATTATGAAATAAGATTATTTGCTACGTATTAAACGTAATTTTTTTCGTAACAAACGGTAAATATTTCACAATATTTACGTAAAATTACAGGAAAAGTGTTCCTTTTTCTCTACGAAAAATTGAATTCTTAGAATATACAATACAGGATGGTACAATAAGTATATCATTGACATAAACTTCTGCCATTTAAAATTTTCCAATCCCTAAAAAGCTGAGAAATTTACTAAGTTTCCGTGGACTAATAGGATATTTTTGGAAATTTTTACCACAATCTCCGTCATTGCAAAACCTTTGAGAAATCTGCTCCGCAAAAACACTGCTTGTTTTGTTGGTGAATCACATCTGCAAGCTTTCTTAATCAACTTAAGAAAGAACACTGATACCTTATATCAGTATTCTATGTTACATATTTTTCAAAAAGGCTCAAAAATTGAACTTCATACTGATGCCAGTTCCCATGGATCCTACGCAGTACTGCTCCACTAATCTCCTGATGGAAAGTTTTATACTATATATTTCATACCGAATAAAAACAACTCCGTAGTAAAAAAAATATTCGAGTTACGAACTAGAGTTTTTTAACCCATAGTTGAAAAAATCAAAATATTTTATACTTTAGATTTTTAAACTAAAATATTTTATATTTTATACTTTTATATTTTATTACTTTTTAGGTTTAAAATTCACTATTGTCCAATCCATGAGGTGTTTTAGAAAACTATAAGCAAAAAATTACTTTAGTTTAAAATTTTAAGTTAATCTCATTTTAGATGAGTTCGAATGCAAAATTGTTTATCATCCCGATAAAAATAATGCTTTACGAAAATGCGCTCAGACATAATATTGTTTATGATAGGATAAAACTTTAAAAAAAAATTGTAGCTAAAATAGAAGCGGACGAAGCTTTTGACGAATATATCCAAACCTCATAAATCTCTGTCATAATAATTCATTACCTGATTTTTCTTAAAATTAGGATTTTGTATAAGCATCATAACTCATCAGAATTGCTAATTATATTTCTCATTGTATGCAAATACGAATTATCCTAGACGCTTATGGAAAGGGTCATATTTTATCAAATAAAGCTCAAACAATTATAAAAGACTTTCACTAATCTGGGAAAACGGGGTGATTATGTCGCAAAATGAGTCCAGAGTATTTCTGTAATCAGGAAACGAAGCAAACCCGAATGTCTTCTACATTCCATTTTAAAGAAAAGGCTCCTTTCGGTACTTACCACATTGAATTCTAGGTCCTCTTCCATCATCATTAACTTCAAAAGATTTAATATTATCTTATTGCGGGCCGCGGTAGCCTAGTGGTCAAGGTCGTGGATTAGCGGCCGGCGGTTTTCGTTCAGTCGCGGGTTCGATCCTTGGCCACCAAAGACCCGCCGTGTAGCCGGGGCTGATGCACGCTAAATCTGTTCGGGGCCCAAAGTCTTCCCGTTGGCGCGGTGTGGATGTTAGGAGAGGGGGATGCCAGCTCAGGTATAATCCTCGTCACTTGACCGTGGTTCAAAATTACGAGGTCCGTCGCCAATAGCCCTCGTGTTGTTTCTAGTGCGACGTTAATAAAAACTAAACTTATCTTGTTGCAGAATATATCGATTTTTTCCAGGTAACCTATTGTATTCTCTTGCGGCTGTGGTAGCCTAGTGGTCATGGTTACGGACAAGCGATCGATGGTTTTCATCGATTCGTAGGTCAAGCCCTGAAATCACAAAAGACCCACCGTGTAGAATGGTTGATGCATGTTAAATCTGTCGAGGTCCCACGTCCTTCTACTGGTGTGATGAAGAATTTCGGAGACGGAGGTGCCAGCTCAGGTGTCGTCATCGTCTCTTGACCGAAGCTCAAAATTACCAAGTCCGGCTTGGTTTGTCAAGTAACTGGATGCTTTATCTCGAGCACCTGTTCTTGCTTACCTCTTTAACTTAACTTTTTAATTTTTTTTATTAAGTGAGTATTCAACATCTACATCTCCTGAATTAATTTGGATTTACATTTGCTGCAACATTTATAACGGCTGGATTTTCCGCATAAGTGTCATATTTCTTATGAAATTAATTAAATATAATATTATTAGTGTTGATCAGGCCTTTGTATTTTTGAAATTGAAGTTTGGAAAATGTTCTAGAAAATTTCCCTGAAATCAGCCTACTTTTGGAGCTTATTCCAGCTATATACATAAGAATATAAATATATATAAGAATATAAGAAGCTA
>BMAW01028832.1:133075-233228 GCA_019974015.1 Nephila pilipes | reverse complement strand
ACATAAGAATATAAATTTATACATAGAAATAGAGTTAATTTTGAATTCTACTTGCTTACATTTGGTGATAAAAAATTAAAACCATTTGGTAAGAAATATTTAGTTATATCACTTCTTTTTTCAAGGTATTCAATGAACAGTTTCATATCAATACTCAAATTCTTAAGGAAACTTCTGAAAAGGTTATAACCTCTTCAAACCGACTTCGCAGGTCTTGGCAATTCTTACATCTACTTCAGCGATTTCTCATCAACAATCTAGATCTCAAAGGATTATGATTTTCCAACCTCCCACTCATGAAAATCTTAATTCAGTTAAGAATAAAGTTACCTCAGAACTCATTTAAAAGAAATTATCGTTCAAAATAACCCAAATCAATAAAATTAGTCGTGTAAGCTTGGCTGTCAATCCGGTCAATGCGGATGATGTGCTGTTGCTAGAATCGGAACTCAGAAAGATTGATTCCCTGGAAAAATAGGATATAAGGAGGCCCTAAGACTTGATATCCACAATTTATTTTTTGGAGAAGATGCATCATATAACGTCAATACGTTAGAAGAGGCTTTGATTCAAAAGAATGAAATTCAACACACTATGAAAATTTGAAAATTAACTTTCCAACTAAAACCAAACGAGGTACAAATTGGGTAATAACAGTCGACCCTAAATCATACTACAATGCAAAGAATTTGTAAAAACCACTGAGCAAAAGATCCAATTTGCTACCTGTGTGAATCAATGGAGTCTCATGACAGAACTTCATGTACAGCGAGATGCATAACCTGTTTTGCTAATAATCAGCGTTTTGGAACTAGTTACGACTCTAATCACGGGTGTAGAGACAAGATCTGTTCCATACTGAAAAGTCAAAAAACATTTATTTTTAGTCAAACAAATTTTGGTCTGTAGTATGTTCTCATTTGTTTCCACACTGATTTCAGTCATTAATTCTTTTACTTCTTTGCGTACCGATGGTAAATATCTTACAATTGAATGCTAATCACTCGCAGGCTGCACATCTCTATACCTTTTTAGTCGCTTCGGAACTCGGGTACATCCTTCTGCTTATCCAAGATCCTTATCGTAATTTTAATCCGTTAAGCACCCCCCAGGGGTTCAATTCGATATTTCTCATTAAAAAATAAATGTCTCACCTTTTGTTTTAATAAATTAATTTACCCTGAATTCTTTTAAGAAACCGATCGTTCGCTTTGTGTTTTACTGAAATTTGAAAAAAATTTCTATTTTATTTATTAATTTATATCTCTTTCCTCACGATGATTTTGATACTATGTTAAAAGATCTGTTTATAAAAATTCGAATCATAATTGTCTCTTAATGGGGTATTTCGATGCGAGATCTCCATCTGGTATTTTGGCTTTATTGATACCCGGGAGAATGATGTGGATTTTTTGGTCAAATTTGACTAACAACATAACCCAAATTTCTTAAATATACCAGAATTTTGTCTTACTTTTGTGACTCATTCAGATAAAAGCAGCCTAGATATTTCTTTGATTTCTAATAGCATTTTTTATTTGGTGGATGCGTGAGAGGGTTTGGACTGGGAATGTCCAAGCTATCTGCGGTTTGTGGGTGTGCATCTCAGATGTGAATTTAATTACTTCCGAAATTTATTTAAAAACTAAATACGGTATCAGTAAATTTTTGAAAAATTTAAGAGCTTCACACCCAAACTTATTCAAGCAGTTAAATTAATCCGTAATTCTCATCATCTGGAGGATTTTGCTAGTTAATTGATTCAAACGATGTCTTGGAGCACTTTTGTTCCACCAATAACAAAAATTTTGGCTGAAGTTCATGTCTTTAAACTTTCCGGCCCTTGAGGTCAAAATTCCTGGTTCGTCAAATTACTCTCCAGATTAGTAATATGAATTTATATATAACAGAAAGAGGAATATTCTCTTTCTCTTGAGTCCAAAGAGGCTTTTGATTTGAATTTTGAAGAATATACGCCTCTTCCGGGAGGTTTCCACCGAAGAGGTATAACAAGTCTTTTAAAATCTCAGATGTAGGAAAGCTTCCGGACTCGATATTTATGACTATAGAATTTGGAAACATGTATATAGATATATATATTTTAATTTTCCAAATTGGTTTGTGAAATATATAAATTTATGTACACAATTTTCCTATTTCCCAAGTAATGTAAAAGACGATAAATTGAAACTCCTCCTAAGACTTGGTAACAACCTGTCATCCTTTAAATCGCGCAGATCAATTTACTTCTAGGCTTAAGGAAAATTGTTGAACGTGTTTTTGTCAATAAAATATGTTTCTGGATTCTTTTAAATATTATTCTTCATTAACTTCAATTTGGTTTTAAAGAAAATTTTAGCTGTGATGACGTACTTTTCCATTTGAACTCGCGTATCAAACACAGATCTACAGAACATGTAGCTGTTAATTTTATTGATATCATGGGAGTGTTAGGCAATATGAATTGGTCTATTCTATTTAAAATTTTTAAAAATCTTCATTTCCCAATTTATTTTTTCTTAATTAATAAATCGACGTATTATTTTTTTAATACTAATTTTACGATTAAGAATCTAATTACTCAAGGTTGTCCATAGGGTTTGAAGCTTGCAACCCTCTGTGGAACTTATATTTTAATTCTCTATTTTGGATATTAATAGCGAAAACATTTTAGTTTTTGCTTTTGAGAATTATCTGGTGGTTATTTCCTTCAGAAATTCCTGAAGAAATCGGAAGCAGATTTCCAATATTTAAATTAATCTTATGCTGAATATCTGGCGCGACTAAGTTTGGAGACCTCGATTGAGGAAACCACCTCGATTATGTTTAGATATATGTTGTTCCATAACAAGTGAGTTTGTGGTGGGAGTGTCTTCAGCCGAAACCTAATTTTTAAACTAAGCAGTTTCTACATAAAAATTTATAAATTTTATAAATATTTAGGTATTCTGATTGACTTCCAATTCTCCAGGAAACCGCACATTAACTATCTTAAAAAAAGCATTTATAGTTTCTCATTAAATTTTAATAGAGTTTCTTTCGGGATAATTTCATCTTCAAGAAGCATAAATTATGATATTTATCTATTGTTGAACCCATAATAGTCTATGGTGCAGGAATGTGGGCGGTGCTCTAACTTCCTCTCGAATTCCCAAGTTAAACTCCATTCAGAGAATATACCTTTTAAAAATTACGGAGGTTATCAGACGTGTCCAACTGCCCCTCTAAATAATCTCTTAAGATTTACCCATTAATTTCGAAACACCTTGCATCTCTTATTAATTTAAATTATGAATGTTTGCTGTGTAATAGGCTTTTAAAGCAATTTAAATTAAAATTGTCATTTTGTATTGATAATATTTTTTGTGTGTTATTTCAGGTTTTTAATGAACTGTATTTGGATTGTGTATCCTTGTTACTTTGACTTTTAGTTTTTACTAATTTCTGTTGTGAAGTAATTAGTGCAGGGGGGATGATTAAAATTCTTATGCCTTTTTCAAGTATGAATTTCTGGTCAAAACCTGAAACAGCATTTTAAATTAATGTACCCCCTTTTTTGACTCAGTTGTCTTCTTAATATATTTTCTTGGTCTTTCAGTTTTTAAGTATTTACTAAAAAGCTTATTTATTAAAATTATTTAGAACTCCCTTTGATAAACATTTTATTGTAAATCATATGTATCACATTTACACATGGTCTCTTTTGTACTTTGTAGCCGTGGTAGCCTAGTGGTCATCGTCGCGGCTGGCGTGTTTCGTTGAGTCGCGTGTTCGAGCCCTGATGCTACTAAAGACACGCCGTGTAGCCAAGGCTGATGCGCATTTAATCTGTCGGGGTCTAAAGTCCTTCCTTTGGCGTAATGTGGAAGTTAAGAGAGGGGGTGCCTCCTCAGGTGCTGTCTTCGTTACTTGAACGATTTTCAAATTTAAAGATCCGTCGCCAATAGTCCTTGTGTTGCTCCTAGTGCGACGTTAATAAAACCAAACCAAAACAATTTTTTTTTTACATTTTTTTTATATATTTCACAGTATATGCATTTATATATTCTGATTCCAAAGTTACTGTTAAGCTTCATATTAAATAAAGTGAATCGGTCTTGTATAAAAACTTTCTTAATTCTTTAAAATGTTTTTCTATAAATTGAAAATGAAATAAATTCAGAAGTTTTGTTCTTATAAAGAAATATTTTTCTTTGTTTTTTACTTGATTTTTTTTATTTTAGGTTTGTACTACCATTTTATTTTTATTACATTATCTTTCAATAACTCGGGAAAAAAGTAATTTTAGTTTCACTTCATTCAGTTTCTTTTCTTTTTTTTTTTTTTTTATTATTTTTTTATTTTTCGTCAAACTTTTCGAATGTTTCCAGACCATTTTTTCTCATTCCTTAAGAAGACTGGGAACATAAAATTTCTTCATTCAAATAGATATAAAGGAAATCTAGTTAAATATAATTTTATTTATTCAATTTCTTAAATTATGGTTGAGTAAAGTATTGAAAATGTGCTGTATCGTTTTACTTCAGTAAAAAAAATTCTTTTCAAACTTTTATGGTAAGGATTTGAACGCTATTTTCAGAGAACAATTCGAAAGATATATTTGTCAAAATAGAAATAAAAAATAAAAAGTTCTGTGCAAAGTTTTGAAAAAAACAGATTTAGCCACCTAAGGTGAGCTTTTTTGTTGTTATTAGTAAATTACTGAATTAAATATAAGAATTAAAGTAAACGATGAAATATCGAAAAATGAATAACAATAAGCTTTTCCGATATTAAAATTAAAGCAAACGAGAAAAAAAATTAGATTGAATATTACATCAAATACATATAATTAAAATTAAAACAAATGATAAAATATTAAATTGAATATTATATCAATTTAATAAATTATCGTTTATTAAAATTAAAGCAATACATTGAAAATTATATCAGCTACACGTAATTAAAATTGAAGCAAACGAAGGAAAAGTGATCCGGTTACCCCCAAATACCCCAATGAAAGCAATAGCCCCTTAGATGGCTAAAAAGAAAGAGTCGTATCATTTCAGTTAGTTAATGCATTTCAAATGCTTTTATTCCTTCTTCATTTGTATATCAGTTAGGATTCAAATAAATGGAACATACTCAGTAAAATATTACTTACTTTTTCCATTTACTTCTTTTAATATACTTCAACTTCAACTTAATATCAAAGTATCTTAGTTTAAAAAAAATATTAAAATAATATCTTTCAAAAACATTACCTTCAGATGAAATGAATGGTCCTTCTGATATTGAAATACTGGGATTTACTTTTATATGCTTAATGTTTCAGTACGTGGTAGATCAAAATCAAACAAAACTATGAAAAACGTGTATATTTTATTCATCAATTCGCAATTATTTCGTACAGAAAGAAATGTTTCTCGTTCTATAAAGCTACCAGCTGAAAAGCTCAAGGCTGCGCAGAACTTGAATGTTCTTAAATAAATTAAGTTAAATATATCATTAAATATCGCATTAATTGAGAGGCCAAAAAAAAAGAATTCTTGACTTTTACCTATGATAATTAACAAGCAACACTCTCGACCCTTCCACAGACGTAATGTTTTGTAAAGATTTTGAATATCTACAAAGGAGATATTTCAGGAACAGAAAAAAGAAAGTTTAATAATAATTCACTGATTTATCGAAATAGTCTGGTTGCAAATCATATCAGGTACAAAACTGAAATTGAGAAGAAATAGTTTCAGAAACTTTGGACAAAAGCGGTGACTTCACAAGTGTTTTAATTTTTTTTTTCAAAATTAAACATTTTACAAAAATCTAAAAAATTTATGCAATTTAATTTTCGGACATTTTGGAGGGAATTTCGACTATATATAAATTGAGACAAAGGCTTAAAAGAAAAGGCTTTTAAAAATAGTTTTTATGCTCCTTAAGATTATAATTAAATTTTGAAAAATAGTTTCGTTATACTAGAGAAAGCTTACGTGAACGATGATACAAACGCCCACGTGTAAAATTTGAACTTGAGTAAAATTGTATTGATGATCTATTACATATAATCTAATTTTATTTGATAAACATGCATGAAATATATAAAGTAGAATATTCTACTCAATTCTTGTAGGAGAAAAAACAAGTGAGTTTTAGTGTGATTTGCCTGATATGAATTTATAATGTAATACTACCACAATACATTGAAATGTAACAAAACATGATACCCGTAATGAAACACACAACGCACAGCATAACATAATGAATATAATGAAAGTACTAACCTGCTTGGATTTCTTAATTTTTAAGAGAGTCTTGTATCAATAAATAATAAAATAAAAAGCAGTAATTTTTACAAGAAGTTAGATAAAATATTGTGTCAATATATATTCGTATTTCAATTGGTGAGCCAGGTGGCATTCACTTTCTGAGCTGATAAAAAAAAAAAGAAGAAAAAAAAAAACAGTCACGTAAGACATGCAATGAGCGATGGCAGGCGAATTTTAATCAGAATAATTTTTGCTTACGGTACTCGTAACATGGCTTGAAATGAGAAGTGAAAGAGATACCTGTGAGATAGGCAAATGCCATAAAATTATACTTCACAATATGCTAGACATTATTCGATACCACAAGGTTGCTGCGCGATGAATACCTTACACCAGGGGTTCTTAAGTGCCCGCGAAGCTATTTTTGTTTCCCCCCCCCGTGACTGTCCGCTATATACTATATCAATATCAACCGTGGCTAACCCGGGGCACCATTCGATTTCTTGTGTGGCCGCGAGATTCATTATACTCTTAGAAGTAAAATATAAGCAGTAAAATTATTGTACTGGCAATACTGTTTTGTGGCCACAAGTACTGGTTACACTGTTTTGTCTTATCAGTTGTTGTTGTCGTTGAAGACCCTCGCGTTGAATCTGTTGCACATTAAAAATTTTCTCAGGGATTTAATTTTTAAAGCTGTTTAATTTTAATTTCTCATCCTAAAATGAGTTTTTCGAGCAAAAGGCAACGAATGTATCATTTTAACAGCGATTTGGAAGAATCCTACGGAATTATCCAGCCAAATGACAAGTGTGTTTGCTTCATGATTTGCAATAATACTGTATCAGTTTTGAAGAAACATAACCTCAAACGCTATTTCAAGACTAATCACGATACTTTCGACGTTGATTATCCACCTAAAACAGAGATGAGAGAAAGGAAAATTAATCAACTTAAATCAAGGCTATCTGCCCTGCAAGCGGTTTTTACTAATCGTGCAAATAAAAATAAAAATTCCACAGACGCTTCCTTTAAAATTCCTCATTTGTTTTCAAAAAAAAAAAAAAAAAAAAAAAAAAACTTTCTTAGACAACGAATTAATTAAGAAATCCTTTCTAATGGGAGCAGATGCGTTGTTTGAAGGATTTTATAATAAGCAGAAATTATTACATCTATACAAGATATGCAGTTACCTAACGATGCAACTACTAAGAGAATACAAGGGCTATCAACTAATTTATAAAGTTAGTTGAACTATGATATATGCAAAAATGTGAATGGTTTTCACTTCATTTAGACGAGTAGACAGATTTCTCTGAATCAGTGCAATTGGCAGTATGTATAAGGATGGTTTTTAGTAATTTTACTATTAAAGAAGAACTACTAAAATTACTACCAATGCATGATCAAACAAGAGGAGAAGATATTTTTAATATCTTTAAAAATTATGCTAAAAAATTAATATGCCTTTACAAAAGGTATCAACAATAATTACTGATGAGCTGCAATAATAAATTCTTATCTCACTGTAAAATAGATCAATCTTTTCCGTTCTTCATTAATTATCATTGCATTATTTACCGAGAAGCATTATGGGCTAAATATTATTCTTTGACCATGTCATGGATTTAGTTATAAAAATAATCATCAAAATTCGAACAAATCCTTTGTCACACAGAATCTATAAATCAATAGTAGAAGAGAGAAATTCTTCAAAATCTGACTTTATTTTACATAGACATAAGATGATTAAATAGAGGTAAAGCTCTCACCCAATTTTTGAACATCTAAAAGTGATTTTAAAAATTTTCGTTTCAAAATGTGAATCTTTCCAACAATTCGATCACCTTCTCCAATTGACGTACTTGGCATTTTTAACTGATATTTAAGAAAAATTGAATATTTTAAGCCTTCAATTTCAGGGGGAAATAAATATATAGTGGAAATGATTTCTGCAATTAATAGTTTTAAAACAAAATAACAATTCTGGAAAGAAAATTTATCAAAAAGGTCTCTCTATCATTTTCCACGAATGAAAAAAGTCATTCGGTAAAAATTCGTTGAATTTAATAAACTGGCATCCAAAAATTAAACATAATATGTAATTATGTAGATAACAAAGGAAATCTAAGTCGGAATGGCAGAAAATATAAAATGTAAGTGTAACAATATTATAAAATATGAAAACAATGCAAAACCTTATAATAATTATTTTTATTATCCAACGAAATAGTTTAAAAGAAAACTGGGCATTAGAGTATTTTACATTTTAGAGAAAAACAAATGAAATAAAAAGGTGATGCGGGATTTTAATAACCTGTATTATCAAACAGTTGACATCCTGACAAACTGCACAGTGGTTTCTCATATTTGTAGACTCAGTGAATTCCAACCTTTTTAACTTTTGTAATGGAACTTGGTTGGGATGGAAAGGGCTGCAAGTTACTTTTCAAGCCTATCCCACACGTATATAAAATCTTGACCAACAAACAGCACCTCGAAATAGGGGGAAATTAATCTCAAGAACTTCACTTTTATAACTTTTAGCAGACACGATCTTGCTTCGAATATATGGAGGTCATTTCGGCCGTCCAGCATGTTGTCTGTCTACAATGTGACTCCCTTGACAGAAAACAATGACTTTATTTGATGTCTCCCTAGTGAAAATGAATTCCACGTTCTCCCACATCGTCAAATCGTTAGTCGATGAGAATCAATGCTGACTAAAGCGAGATTCGTCATTAAATATTACATTGGCTCGTTGTTCCTAACTCCCGTACAAATCTTCTAAAATCTTGGTTAAATAATCACATATATGCGTATATGTGAGAGAGAAACACACTAGTGGTTATCTGACAGAGACCAACATGACTGAGTGTCCTGGAAATAGTTTGTCTGGAAGTACTCCTTTGGTGATTGTGATCGCTGAACCCAATTTGGTGGCTGGGATCTAACACAAGTGTTCCTCTGTCGTAGCTCAGTAATTGCAATATATCAGTCTTGTCAAACTACTGTTATTTATGGCCAACCTGGTACAAGTTGTCAGTTAACATTTTCTCTATTTTGAAACCTTTGCCACTCACTGAGTCTTGAAATCACACACTGAGACACATTCAGAATTCGAAACACTTCGATTTGTGATCATCCAGATTTGAGCATTTCAATGATACTTCCTTTCACAACCAAATCCACTTGTGGTAAATTTAATCAGTAATAACGTTCCTTTACACGTGAGTTTCATGAAACCTGTCTAAATTATTTATGTAGTGCGAGCCGGTGTATCCATGTTCCAACGTGCGCAGGTGAATGAAGATATCCAATAAAATATTTTGCATAAAGACAATGTTTAACCTTCAACAGATAATTCTCCATAAGTTATTTCGAACAAATTCGCCAATACTTTCTCAGATTTTTTTCGTATTTTACTAATTATGCCTAACTTTTGGATGCCAGTGTATTTTAAATTATGTGTTGCTGCGCAGATGCTTTCTTCTATAAATTACAGAATGTATTCTCATTTGAATTCCCCGTATTCAGAAATTCATACTATATCATTTCAAATGGTAAGTCGTAACTCCAAATTCCTAATACCCAGAAAATGCAATAAAATCCTCAGAGCTTTCAAATTTTATTAAAGACATCAAAGACTTTTATAATTTATTCAAAAGCGAATTATAAAGATTTTTGTAATTCGCTTCCAGACCTCACCTCAGCAATCTCACAAGAAAGGGCATCTTTCGCGAAGACAACAATTTTAGTTTCATCGCAGAGCTTTTTTTTTTTTTTTAAATCAAACTGCTTGTGTACGATAAAAGTTTTCTCCAAGCAATTCTAGTCACTCCAAATAAACTTTGGACTTCCATGCAGCAGCCAGGGTTTTATTTATTCTTACAAGCTTTTTCTCATGATTTTATGCATCCAATTCTTCCTCGATTTTCAAATTATTTTTTCTATACACTGAATCCTTTTTCTTTTAATTTTGGTTTAATATTTTAATTTTGTTCTTTTTTAATTCCACTCCTTTAGATCTTTAAAGAATTTTAAAAAAATTAAAACTCAAGTAATACAATATTTAATATCTTCTCAATAATTATTAATCTCCATCAAAGGAAATTTGTTTGTACTGATCTACTATGACAGATCTACAATGAATTTCATGGCCACTCCGGGACCAATGTACTCCAAGAACACGGCCAAATTATAAACATTTTTTATGAAAACAATAAGAAGGCATAGTTTATGAAAGTGATTCTAGAAGAGCCATTTTACAATAAATTCACCACAATCAGCAGAAAATTATTCTAGTCCGCATCTTTATGTAAGAAAATAGTGTAAATATGCTACAGAAAAAAATTACATTCTCCACGTCACAATTTATTTGTTGGTTAGGTTAAATGATCTATCGACTACACACTAGGCAACAAATTTCAGTTTTTTTATAGCTTTTCTAACGAAACTTACTCTGTTGAATAAAAATAGCCATTATAAATGTATAACCAATTATGAGTCAGAAATATCAGAGTTTTCCCGAAAAAAGAGCAGTAAAGAAATTAAATGAAATTTATTTTTATGAAAAGTTTTTCATAAAATATAGTGAGATTTAAACAAAATATTCAAAACCAGATTACAAAACGGAATGACATTAAACAAATATTATCTGAATTCTGAAATTTATTACTCTGAAATACATATTCATTTTTAATTAATTTACAGTCAAGTAGTTTTTAGAAACAGATAAAGCTATAAATAAAATTTGTAGTATAACAATAAAAATGATATAATAAAACTGTTTATTTGCTTCCAATAAAAGCAAAACAAGGAAAGTTTAAAGGCATTTCTACATACAGCAATTTTACTTTTCCTTCTGCTGTGTTTCATTTTTTCTTTAAGAAAATACACAAAATACTAAATACTCCCGTTATAATGAGATCTCATCTTCATATTAAGAGATCTCATCTTACCTGAGATCTTGTATCCTGGTTCCATTGCTTGAATATGGTGATGTGATATTTTTCCTTGTTAATCACTAACATATCCAGGTTTCCGCTGAAAAAAATCCAAATGGGAAGTGCACGAGTATTTTGAGTGGCATCCGACATTCTGGTTCTATTAACATTTTAGGAATCCATTTACTAATCCTTTATATTTTCCGGGTTTGGTATTGCACAGAAAACCAAAAACGCAAATTACTTCTAAGCAGTCATCTCTAAATTATTTAACTTTTTCTTGTAATTTTCTTTTTTCTAAAATTTCTTAATAGTTAGGCATCGGTGACATATGGAAAATGGTTCTTGTAATATGCAAAATCTTCTCCATTTTTTCCATATAGTTGTCACTAAATTTTATATAGACCCAACTTTATAAGTACATAATTAAGAATACCTGCTTCGAGTTTATCATAGAGGCGTGTTCAACACACACATTATGTTATCCCAACACACAACTCTCTCTAGAAAAACAGTCATAAGCTATGTAATGTTTGTTAGGTGCTCCACCGTCCCATAGATACAGTACATAACAATACTTTGTGAAGCAACATTGAATTTAGCATCCAGCCAATGATTTACAAATCTCCACAAATACCAGTTGTACTCGGTTTATTATATTTTCTTTACTTACACAGGCCTACTCTCGTACGTGTCTTTCATTTCCACTGAATGTGCACCGGTATTGATAGCTTAGTGTTGCAAAACTGCTTTAGCTTATTATTTTAGCTTTGAATTTAGCTTAGCAGTTCCATACATTAAGATCTCTCCATGAAATACTGATTATAATAACATAAGTTGTGTGAAATGACGTCTGTTCCTTTGTAAATCGATAAAAAAATAGTTTATATTATCATTTAAGGGTAAGAACATGTTATTTAAAGTAATGTATTCAAAGAGTCTAGGAACACAGCCACTATTCCTGAGGGATATGTAAGAAACTAAGTTCAGAAAATAATGATATCTTAGTGATTGGACCCAGGAAATTCCATTGCTGTAATCTAGATTCTAAAATTTCCTATAGATGTTTGGTAACATTCAGGTCTTTGATTAAGTCATTTAGCTCATTTTCCTGAATTAAGTGTGTTGTTATCTTATGTTTAAGATAGAAAGATGAATCAAATGATGTTAGTGGTTTGGACTCTTCTATTGTTTCTTATATAAATGATAATTGTTCCAATAGAAAAGGCGCAAGGAATTCAGATTCATGTAGTACAGAGCGTCTTATAGATGGAAACTTAGGGTATTGTATATCAGGTTTTATTTTACCTACTGGCGACGGATTTCGTTATTTAGGGTCATGGTCGTGTGGTGAGGATGACATTTGAACAGTTACCTCTTTCATGACTTCCACGTCATCTCAACTTGAGAATATTGTGCCCCGATGCATCAGTCCTGTTACACGACGTGTATTTATGTCGCATCAAGACTCGAACCCATGACTCGATGTAAACAATACCAAATATGAGATCCCAACCATAACACTCGGCTGCCGCTGCTAGGAAAATTTTTTAAAAATAGATATTACGATAAAATAGAAGCTTCTAATTTCTTTGAAAACAGATTTAATTTTTGAAAAAGTACAATAGTTCTATAACTGAAGGGTGGGGAAATTTTCCAAAATGTTTTAACACTAGGAGATCGAAAACAGTCGAGTTAATATGAAATAAAATTCAGATTTTATTCATGATTTTTAACTCTCTATAAAACAAAAGAAATCTAAATTTCGATAAGAATTTAGCTTAGCAGTTCCATACATTAAGATCTCTCCATGAAATACTGATTATAATAACATAAGTTGTGTGAAATGACGTCTGTTCCTTTGTAAATCGATAAAAAAATAGTTTATATTATCATTTAAGGGTAAGAACATGTTATTTAAAGTAATGTATCACAGACATTCTGAAACGAAATATTGGAGCATAATTCTCAAATCATTACTTCGTCTCCAGTTTCATAAATGAATTTTTTATTGTCTTCAAGATTTAGAAAAATAATGGAACATTCGTTTCGTTAAACGTTTCCTTATGTCGCTTCACAACCAAATGCCCGAATGAAAGAATTTCTTCCCATCATTTTGAAAAGTGTTTGCATGTTTTCGATTTTAGGGTTTTTACTGAAAAAAAATTTTCCTCTGTCGAAAATGAATGAAACATCCATTCTATTACCTCCCTAAAATGTCCTTCCACTCTAACTTCATACTTAAATCTTACGTTTTTAGTTCTGCTTGTCAGAGTTTCTAATGATCTTATAAAACTGTTCCCTTTCTATATTGAATTCTTCCTCATATCTTATTTAAATGCAAATACTTTTCTTTATTCTTTGTAAATGAAATATCTAAAAATGAAACTTCTGCCAATTTCTTTTTTTTTTCCATTCGAAGTTCGAAATATGTTTGAGATTTTTTCCCCACACAGTCAAGGGAAAATCTTAAAGAAAAATGTATAAATGACTTCAAAGGAAAAAGAATACTATTTTTGCATCGTGGGCTATTGTACGAAGAAATTCAATATTTTCTACATCAATTTAAAATTATTCCACAAAAATATTCCTTACCATCACGATAATTGAAAAGCTAATGTATTTTTTATACACTGCTGGCCATTAAAATTGTAATACCATGAAGGGAAACAAATACAAAAAAAATTACATTTCTTGACGTTAACAGTATGACATAAAGACAAAATGATTAAATTTGCAAGCAGTTTGGGGGCTTACAGGGGGGCGAAATTAGTAAAAAATAGCTACCACCCCTGGCAGCTAAAACGGCCCTTGCTTGGTTAGGTATGAAGACGAACTTGGCTTGGATGATAGAAACAGGCAACTCATTCCATGCTGCTTCAAGTCTATGCCACACTTCAATAACTGTATTAGCTGGAGAGGAGTGGCGGGTTAGTCTCTCAGCAGCCCATGACCAGATGTTTTCAATGGGTAACAGATCTGGAGAACATGCAGACTGATGCAACAATCAAATACCCTGTGTATCGGGGTTCAGAACACGATCAGAAATATGTGGTCTTGCATTATCTTGTTTAGCACGCCTCAAAGATAGGGCATAACCACTGGACGAAAGATGTCAGAAATATATCAATCTGCATTCAAATTACCATCGATCCGAGATAGAAATGTGAATGTCGTGTTCTCAATCACTGTCCAAATCACCACACCAGGTACAGAGCTCCTATGCGCATATTGAATGCAAGTAGGAGACGAGTGATCTCAGAGCCTCCAGATACGTATACGGACATCAGAGTACTGCAAGCAGAACCGGGACACGTCTAAAAAGACGAAATTGTGCCTCTCCTTTATCCAGCTTAGTCACTCGGAGCACCGGAGTCGCTGTCTCTCTCTGTGCTGCATTGTCAGGGGAATGCGAAGTAATAGTGGCAGTGTTGACTGTCCACAACGCTGCAAACGTCGTCGCACCGAACGAGAGGATACTGGGCGTGTAGCAAACATACCAATTTTCTGACAAATGGTTTGGAATGTGGTTGTACGTTTTTCAGGGCCGACCACGCAATATGTCAGTCCTCTTTGGAATTAGTCATGGGACGACATGGAGATCCTGCATGTCGTTCAGTACAACCCTCAGTAACCCATTCATTCATCTAATATTCACATGACACTGGTTAGATTTCGACCAGTGAGACGGGTGATATCACGGAACTATTATCTACTCTCTGAATAGGCAACGATTCAGCTTCTATTGAATTCCAACTCTTTCTGGGAAACATTTCTTCATCTTATTCGAGGCATAACACGATATTCTGAGCAAATTCCAAAACCTTACTAAGCGCTTTACAAACGAGAAATCCATTACACATCTTTTCTTTTATGCAGTCCTTTAGATGTCATTTTCCCCTCCTACATCGCCTAAATGCGCTGAAATACTAATCATTTGCATATCCTGAAATCTTCTTCCTTTTCTTGTGATTTTAACGTTTGGAAGATAATTTCTTCCTAGTGTTGCAATTTTAATGTGCAGTAAATGCCAAAATTCAGTAAATGTTTTACATATTTACTTACTTTGTAAAAAATTATTCTTTTCCTTGAGTAATGTCTTAAAATAGATGAAATAAAAAAGAAATTATTAATTTCCCAATGATTCTAATAACTGGCATGTACATGAAAAGCAATGTAACGTTTCAGAGCCTAGTTTTCGAACGAAATAATTACTTTAAATTTTGGTGTTTACGACTCACTGAATCGCAATCCCTTTTTTATATTTAATTTAAATTCATTAAATAGTATTGAAAAAGCAGTTTTCTTACTTTTAAAGAATTATTTTCCGAATCATTACTTTCTCAAAAGTATTTCATAATTTGCTTCATTATGATATATGAGAATGTTGGAAAAATACTTGTTATTGACAATAGATGACGATGTTATAGCATGACCGTGGTAACCCAGTGTTCATGGTCGCATACTCATGGCGTAGTTTTTATCTAGTCAAGCCTTAATGCCCTGATGCCGACCCCTAATGCCCCTCGAACCCTAATGCCACTCAAGACCCTCCTTCTAGCAGAGCTTTTGCTATTTAAATCTGATCCAGGTTCCAAATCCTCCCAATGGTTTAGTACAGAAGAAGGAGGTGAGAGCTCAGTTGTCGTCTTCTTCTCTTGACTGAAGTTTAAAATAAAGAAGTCTGTCGGAAATAGCATTGGGTTGCTTCTCGGTGCAGCGGTACTAAACAATTACAATCACATCACGATGTTAAGGCAAGTTACGAGTAGTATTACCACTGTGTTCTACCATGTATGAAACGACGACAAAACAAATTTAACCCGGTTTCATTTGTTAGTTTTAATATGGTAACCATTTGCTACCCAATCAGAATCTGATGCTGCAATGAGGAGTAGTGGTTGTTATTTTGCATCGAATTGTTGACATTATTTTAAATCATTGGTCACTCAGTAAATTTTTATTTCATTATTTGATTTTAAAAATGACTTTAATTTTTATACTTAGAATATTTTTATTACTAGATGAAATATTTGATACTCTTCTATCCTGTTTTGCACGTTCATTTTTTGACTAAGTTTTCCTATTTACAATAAATACATCATTTACCTTAAAAAAAAATTGCCATCTCACATTTAAAAAAATGTATAATTAAAATCTTTTTTTACAAAATTATTAACTATTAAATTCTTAATAAACGTAGATTTATAAAAAATCTAGTGCTTATATTATATGCTTCATTCAATGTGACAGCGATAGCCTAGTGGTCATGGTCGCGGACTTACGGCCGGCCTAGTTTTCGTCGAGTCTGGGTTCGAGTCCTGATGCGACTAAAGACCCACTGTGTAAAGGGACTGATCCACGTCAAATCTGGTCTTTCAGGCCTTTCCGTTGGTATGGTGTGGAAATTAGGAGATGGAGGTGCCAGTTCAGATATCTCCAATGCATTTGACCGACTTTCAAAATTTTGAGGTCCGTTGCCAATAGCCGTCGTGTTGCTTCTCAGTGTCCCGTTAATAAACAATTTCATTAATCATATGCATCATTCAACCATCTTAAACTTAATTTTATGTAATATTTATTGTGATCTTAATTAGCGAGTTATTATACACATGTGATTAAATGTTATTCGTGATTAGGAGAACAATACACACATTTGTATTTAATTTTTAAATAATTAAGCTGATATTAAGTTAATTGTAACTGAAGTGTGTAATCTTAAAGTGTAGTGAAATGTATAATTTGAATTTTTTAATTGCAAAAATGCTCAGAAATAATTTATTATGAAATGAATAATTTAATGTTATACATGAATATAGGCAGAAATTTAAGGCTAATTACATTGAAGTTATTTTAATAATAAAAACTAATAGTGTAATATACAACCTCTGAGAATAAAGTTCGGTGAATGAAGTCAGAACGTCCGATCTGGCAACACTGGCAAAACAAAACGCTGCACCTGCGCAGCGGCAGGTGTTGACCATCTGCCCCCACCGATGTTCAGATGAGCGTCGTTTGTATACCGTGTAACACTTGTTTTACCAAGTGCTTATTTAGTGCATTGGTTCTTAACTGAGAGCAACAAAATGAACAATCAAAAGATCAATTTAAAGTTTTGTTTTAAGCATGATAAGAAACCGACCGAAACTCATGCGATGCTAGTAAGTAATTATGAAGATCAAGCACTATCCATGAAGTGTAGGTACGCCCGTTTCGAGATGTCGGGAAAAATGTTTCTGACACCCCCCCCCCCGGGGGAGGACCGGCGACCTCCATCAGAGACCAAAACTCAAAATGATGATCATCACTTTTTTTGATAGTCGAGACATTATCCACAAGGAATTTCTACCTAAGGGAACGACGATGAATGCTGCAAGGTAAATTGAAATTTTGACTCGTTTCACGAACGTCTACGCAGGGTACGACCCCCGTACGCGCAACAAGGTTCATGGGGTTCTTTTATTCAAAACAATGCTCACACAGTCAATATCTTCAAACAGTTCCTGGCAACAAAAAAAAAAGTGGTAGTGCAAATTGAACATCCACCATACTCGCCAGATCTCAATCCTCCAGACTTCTTCCTATCCCCACGACTTAAACTCGCTTTGAAACGAAAGAGATTTAACGATATTCCTGACATCCAACAAAACGTGACGAGGCTTTTGAACTCCATCCCAAAAGAAGACTTCTTGCAATATTTCCGGGACATGTATAGCAGATCATAGTGGCGCATATTTATGGGTGGTAACTATTTCGAAGAACATAAAGTAACTTTCGTTAATCATCTACATTAATGTTACAAGACTATTCATCGAACTTTATTGTCAAAGGATGTATTAAAAAATGTATACATTGGATTACACGCTGATGACCTAAACTTATGGAATTACAACATATAAACATCCAGAGGGCATGTAATCGCCAAAAATTAATAAATAACTAGACTTTTCAGTGCCAATTCAATGGCTATGATTCGTACTCATATGATTCAAGTGAATAGTTTTTTATGTGATTATGGCCCCACGACAGGAGTTACTAGACTTAGAACACGAGGTGCAATTTGGAGTTAAGCGCAGGGAAGCATTTGTTTTCATTTATTGTTAGGAAATTCAATGACAAGAATGCCCTGAAAATATTTAATTTCTAACTTACAAACCATCATGAACAATGCAGTGACCAACCGTAACATATTGACCGAAACCAGTGACGTCTTTGTAAAGTAATTAAAGTTACCAGACAAGCAACTATGCGTCAAATAATAGCAACAATCAATGCGAGACATGTGACAGAAGTGTCGTGAGGTTAGAACATTGAAATTTGGTGTTAATAGAATATGACTGCAGAAGGCCGACTCTAGTGATTTACTATCAATAAGACTTCGGTTGCTATGGACTCGTGAACATATTGTTTGGTCCCTAGATGACTGGAAAAATGTTACTTGGTCCAATGAATCACATTACAGTTGATAAGATCTGGTGATTGATTTCGAATGTAACATAACTGCAAGCGGCTATGGACCCCAGTTATGGACAAGGCACAATGCAAGCTAGTGATAGCTCTATAATAGAATGAGCTGTTTTTACAAGGAATGTATTGCTTCCTCTGATCAAACTGAACTAATCATTGACTGTAAATGGTTATGTTCAGCTACTTAGAGACTATTTGTAATACAATCTGTCGACTCATGGCGTTTTACGCATGATCATCTGGTACCAAAAAAACAAAGTAATATTCCAGGGCAATAACCACCATATCACCAGACAAAATCTTGTACGATTGGTTTGAAAAAAGATTTGGACTATTCTGGAGAATGATTTGACCTACTTATCGCCAGACGTGATTCCCATCGGTCACATACGGGACATGATCGATAGGTCATTTCGTAGACAAATTCTTGCTCGGTAACACTTTCACGATTATGGACGACTGTAGATGCAGCATAGTTGAGTATTTCTTCAATGAACCTCCGACGATTTGTTAAGTTTATGGCACGTCAAATTGCTGCACATCGCCAGGTGAAAAGAGGCAGTACACAATATTAGAAGGTGTTGCATGATCTTTGGCACTTAAATGTTTCCGTTTTTAACGAATATAATAAATGTTTTGTTTTGGATGGAGCTTAAATAAGGGAAAGCATTTTATTAAAAATATTTATTACTTAAATATATTGAAAAAGTATGCTTACTTATTATAGAAACTATTGAATTCCTCAACCTTTTTATATGATATAGGGCCTTTAGGTGTCGGCTTAAGTCTGTGGTGTTGCAAGTAATGAAGGTCTGAGTTTCTAGAACTTAATAAATTATCTCTATTGCCAATCATTAAATAAGGAACATAAGGATTTTTTTCATTAGAAATACTGCTAGGCCTTCTACAGTATTACTCTATTATTAACAGCTTAACTTAACAAATTTCAATATCGATGCCTAGGATGTCTTATATCTGAGAAGATATCTATTGCATTTTTGTTATTTACTTTCTAAGACTGAGTAGCGATAGCGTATCTTCTAAACATAACGTGCATCTCTCTCTCTCTCTATCATTTTTGGAAACGTAACATTATAATCTTAAAAAGGTTTCTTTCGATTGAATCCTTAAAACAAAATGAAATAAGCATACTCTAATTTAAAGTGCCATAAATATTTTCGTATATCTTAAACTTAGCAATAGAAGCTCATCCAAAAAAAATTAAATAATTAGGCTGATAATATACTCTATGTAGTTCTTTTTTCGTTATAATGAAAGCTATGAAGGGAAAGAATTTTCAATTATATCTGCCTTAATGTGCTATCAGCTAGGTAATGACTCGTATTAGGCTTTTACGCATTAATCTATCCAAACCGTGGTCTTAATCTATTTATGTGAAGAACATCATACCAATTTTAACTTCAAAATGATCGCAATCTTTTGTCTTGTTTCCTCTCTTTGAACCAAATTAACCATTTTATGAGGGAAAGCGGGGAAAAAGTAGACGAACTCCTTTCATAATAACACTTTATAATCTGAAGGCCTGTTACTAAGCATGAAACAGATTTCATTATGATTTTGTAATGCCACCCGTACATTCATCCGGTTGATGTTGAGATATTAAAAGAAAATTTATATCTATGGAGCAAAGTAACGGATAAGAAAATAACAAGAGAAAGAAAATGAAAACTACTAGAGAGAAAAAAAAGCTTTAAATAATCATTATTCATGTTTCGGACGCCAGTATTAAAAATTTCATTACCAGTCTCGATTCTTATTTTTCCCGTTTTTGCTTTCAGAGAAAAATGGTGTGGAAAGTCATTTATAAAAATAATGTTTTAAATATCACCTTCGCGAGACGCTGTTTGGGAAAAACGTTTTCGCGAACTACGCTTGATAGTTCTTATTTCCATATTTTTCAAACACTTTTTCTCCTTTTTTTTCAAGCCATTAAAGCATTTTTCTTTTCACGAATGACAGCTCGTTTAAAATACTTTCACCATTTTGATATCTTATTTCAGATAATGTTTTGCAAGACAGAGACGAGACATGATCGAAAGTACCCTAACATTTAAGATAACGTTACTTTTATGGAATTACCTATTTAATTGTTACCAAAAAATATTTATGAAATCGGCTTAAATTATTTTTAAAAAATTGAATCACACTTACGTGTGATTCAATAAATGAATTTTTGAAAAAAATTCATTTAGAAAATGCATGCATTTTTATTATAATTTAAAATTAATATGTTGAAGCATTTATTTGTATGTATAAATAGGTACCAAATCTTTCCAAGCAGACTTTATTGGCGACAACACAGAGTATACGCATATTCCAATTGGCGTAGGTTGTATCATTTTTGGCGACTTTATTGCCTGCGCTGGGAAAATGGAAAAGTACCTATAAATATATGAAAGACCAAATTTAAGCAACAAAGCTCATGTTTAGTAGAATTAACGCAGCACTGTTGTTACGCAAATGGCTATAAGTAATTTTAAATCATGTTTAGATTACTTGATCACTTGATGCTTCCACATTGTGTTCTACAAGGCCATCGAGTGGTAAGATGTCTGGGGGTTATACGGTCAGTGTTGGTGTGCCACTTAATGATTTCAACGTTAATATCAAAGTTAACCAACTCTAGAACTTTGAAAAGGAAGAAGAAATACAATGAACTGCACCAGAATTTTCTTTTGATAATTTTTCCAGTGGACGAGGTTATTATTATTTGTTTGGCTTGTGTGTGTGTGTTATTATTATTTGTTTTGTTTTCCAGTTTTTTTCGAATTCAATATATAGCAAAAGCCTTAACCTTACGATGTACACAAGGTAAGCTTTACTCAAGAAAATTTCTCAACCATGGGCACTTTATAACTCCAGATGACTTAATGGTTAATTTTAAGACAAGTTAAACTTATTACAAAACAGAAAATAATTTAAACGGATTAGGAGAATGTTTATTGATGAATTTTTTAAATTCCTGGATTTTCATGTTGATGCCGTAGGTGTTCCAAGTGCACAGATGTAAACCGAGGAGGCGTTCAGACATTACAGTTAATTATTTGCAGAGGGAAAAGTGTTCATAATTAAAATAAAAATTTTGTCAAATGTGGATATGGATTTTTTTTTTCTTTAGACATTCTAAGCTTAAGGTTTGGAATGTAGTTTTTAAACAAGTAAAAAAAAATGTTCCTTTATATCGGTTAAGAAATCTTTGAATTCAGAGTTTTCAACAGAGGTGTGTGTACGACTGGTGCTTGTAGAAATGATGTGATTGTTTATTAGCCTCGCACTGAGAAGCAACACGAGGGCCTTTGGCGACGGACCTCATAATTGTGAACGAGGAGGACATCTGGGCCGGCACCCCCTTCTCCAAACTTCCAAACCACGCTAACGAGAGGAATTGGGACCTCAGCAGAAGGATTTGATGAAAATTAATGCACCGTTGATTCTGTTTCGCCTTCTAATTCTCTTCAATAACATGTGGTGAATGTTCTGAAGTCGTTTCATGAATAATCTCAGTATTTTCGGAAACCTATGGATATCGAGTTATACGTATTATTGTGGCTGTGTTACCTTCAATAGTCTCTTTAATACTGGACATACGAGTACTTTTTGCTTAATATGTTTATTAAACATTTATGTCTTTTTATGGCCTGGTCCACATTTCACCATACAGACAAAGTATTGGGGGTGCTAAAACTAAGAGAATATGAATTAGGCTCTTTTCCTTATTTACATGTGACTCATTTTAAATAGAAGTAAACTTCTGTTCTTAAAAATTATATAAACTGTGTCTTTTCTTCATTATTCCTTTCGTTTAAGTGAAGTAAAATGGAACAAATGAGCTTATGGAGAAAAATAATAAAGATGCCTATTTTCCTTCATCGCCAAGATTACATGCAAAAAAAAAGTTGTTTCACAAAATTTTAAATTTGGAATTGAGAATCTAAAAGGAATACAAAAATTATGTTGAAAACTTAAAAAAAATAATTCTAAATAGCCACTCTCCCACCCTCTTTTCCTCTTGTATTCAGCCATTACAATTTCAATACAAAATAAGTGTGACTATGTCATCTTCAAGTACCTTAGCTAAATTAATTGGGCAGGAGACATTATTCCATATTATTTAAGTAGAATCGAGACACTCTTGAATTACTCTCATAATCCACCAGATAAGATGCTTTCGAAAACAATAATCTGTTCCAACAAAAGTTGGGGATGTTAAATACTGTTACTTTGCCGAGATGACGCTTCCCTGCAACGTTCCTCTTATAAAGGCGGAGAGACACTTATAAAAATTTTGTCGAACTTGGCGAAGGATTTGGAGAGTTAGTGAGAAATGACGAGTTTGGCGACAAAACGAAGCTTCCCTAAAATGATGCAATCTATTTGAAAACTTGATTAAATCTGAAGTTATGAACTTTTTTTTTTTTTTTTTTTTTCAAATTTCCCATGTGATGTCTCAACTGGCGGAACAGAACAAATATGCCGAAATGCATCGGGAAATCGACTATGGAATGGTCGCAATTGACTGAGTGAATATGTTAAGGAGTTAGCGACAACGCAGCAGTGAGAATCTGTCGAGCAGCAACCAGTAATCACAGGAACTATCGGAGGCTGCCTTGAAGGTATAGAATATAACAGTACCTTTTGTAGGAGGAGATCTGTCTGTAGGCCGAACTAGTTAGCTGGTGGGCGATCATTGATAATTCAACTGCCATTAAAAGGGATGTTTTATTCCTGTGTCTGTGTCGCTAATCTACACAAGTGCTATGTTTCATGTTGTGTTGTTGCAGTTCAAGCTCTGCTACCTGTATGTCGTCTTTTCCAAAATATTCCTGAATAAAGTGCCATTTGTTATTTTCCTCCGTGTCGGGCGGATTTTCACACGTATGCATCCACGAGAAACTGAAGAATTTTTGAAACAATGCTAAGTGTTTGAATTAGAATAAAAAGTATTTTGAATAAGAATAAAAAGTAATTTGAATAAGAATAAAAAGATTCATAAATTATCTATTATCTAATTTGCATTAGCAATGTTAGTGAGATATCAATTATATTTTTAATTAAAATTCTTTCTTCTTTCTTTTCCGTCCTTTATTTCCTTAAGAACAAGTACGATAATTTAACAAATCTGAAAACTTCACTTTTTTTAAAAGAAAGAAACTTTTCCTAATTAATATGAAACCTGATACTACTTAAGTTATAGTTTTATTATTTTACAGAAAATGAAACAATAACAATATATAATAGACAATATCATAAACATAAAAGTATTTTTCTTTCTTCTCGTGATAGATCCTTTTCCAAATTGAAATCTCAATAAATATGTCTAAAATAACAAATATTTCCCAGACGATATTCTAGCCTCGTTCGTAGACATCTCAACCTCTCTGACATTTCAAGGAAGATTGAGGGGTAGGGTAGTCAATTGCAGTTAGAGATCTGATTCCCAGTTTGAATTTCACTAATCGAACAGCAGTAGCGTTTTACATCAGAAAGTTACTTTTTTCTTTTCTGTTATTTTTAGAAATATTTCGCAGAGAAAGTGATATGAGTTTTTCAAAATTATGCTATTAGAAAAAAGTAAAGACAACAATTAAATAAAGATGGTTTAGTTAATGTTATTTTATTATAAAGGTGTATACAAGGATGGTTCAAATAGTAACGGTTTTTAACGACAAATTGCGTTTTTAAGAGAAGTCGTTTATAATAAAATAATTGAACTATATAATATATATATACATGTGTGTATGTGTGTGTTCTTGAAGTCTTTTGTATTGTATTTAAGTAAATTCAAGGCTTTGTGAAATTATAATAATTTGAATGTAGTAAATTATAGAAATGATTTGAATTATTTTGATATTATACTAAATTTGGGATTTCGGAGATATAATTTGTATTTTAGTATTAATTTTTATAAGTTATAATTTTGTCTAATTAACATTAATAATCATTTAAAATATAAAACACACACACACACACACACACACACACATATATATATATATATATATATATATATATATATATATATATAAACTTTTCTGAGTTAGATATTTATAAGAAAAGTTTTTTATCCATCATGCTTGAACACACATAAACTATGCGTTTCAGATTAAAAAGACTTCATTTTATGCAAACGATTACTTAAAATTATATTTTTTTTTCGAAATGATTCCATTTTTTAAGATTCATACCACTTCTATATTTTTTAAAAATTTATGAACAATGTTTTCTCAATTGCTTATAAGTGCTTCTCTCACTTCTGAGCACGGAATCTATTGTACTAGTTTTATTTATTGTTTTACGAATTATCTTTTGTCACACACTATCAAAAGCAGTAAAAAAACTGTCTCTATTTTCCTAGATTTAGAAAACACTGTTTACCTTAATACTCAATCCTTGCTCAGAATTATCAAAAATATTTTTCAACCCCCTCCCCCTCCAAAAAAAAATTCAATCCAAACTCAAATATTGATTACAAAAATACTTAATTATTTTGACTACGTGACCATCATTAAAAATAAAAAACTGAAGGAAAAAAAAGGCTTAAAATTCTGAAGGTCAATGAAATGACTTAGCATAACGTTAAAAATTTTATGAATTATTGGGTAGATAAAGTAGTTTGAACTATGAAATTTGGTGTTTTGGACATTTTTAGGATACTGTGTTCCCTGAAGAAAAAAGTTTTTGAATTAAAAAAAAAAACAATTTAAATTTTTAATCAGAGCTGCAACTCAACAAAAAAGACAAATTTTTCCATTTTACTATATAATCATAAAATTACATATAATATCATTTTCTTTTTTATGTCAGGAAAGCAAAAAAAAAAGCCTACATGCTTTCGAAGACTATCTTTTATGCTTTTAAAATGAAATCTAAATTTTTACTCAGGTATAATACAGTTTCATTTATGGAACTTTCAACCTTATCTTCTGACTTCTGTGGACATTATCATGGAAGCATGAAGCTCAGATTTTTACGAATTCAGTTTTGTAGAGGGAAAATATTATCCATTGAAATATGCGTTTTTCTATTTTATTTGAATGCTGCTTCTCTATTTGTATATCTTCTCTCAAATATTTGTGGTTCTGAATGTTACCGTATTTTTTTATGACAGATTCGTCGAGAAGTTACATGAAAAGTTTTTATTTTTTTAGTTATTTCTTACAAATGTAACAATGCATTGCACACACAAGAGCATGGAAATGCATATTTCCGCTTTGAAAGAAACTTCTTTTGATAATAAATATGGATTCAAAGAATAAAAAAATATTAAAATTCGAAATTTGGATTTCCTAAAGCTACTATGTACAGCTGAGGCAGCTGATTTATATAGAAAAAGAAAATATATATTTGTCATTAATATTTTACAACCAGTGACAAGATGAGAGCATCATTTTAACTGAAATTGTGAATTCGGGTTGCATATAAGTATATTTCACAATAAAACAATAAAGCGATGTATATGAATACTTATACATCACTATTATATACATGATATTGTTTATTATAATGTTTTACTTCACAAAACATTATTATAAGCAATTCATTTGAAATTATTAATGGTTATGAAATATTTTTTCGTAAAATTGTGTTAAAAATGCCATTTCATGTGAAATATATTTATATTTCATATAAGTATACATAAATACACTAACACGAGATATCTGGAATTATTTATCAATAATTATAATAAATAATTTCTTTTCTTTAATGGTTAATGATAGTTAAATACTTCCTGAAGAAACTATAATTAAATATGCCACTTCATATTAGTACAAGTGTATCTCATGTATATGCATATAAGAACTTTACAGCAAGGATATTTGTAATTGCTTAGTAATAAATTATATTCAATAAATCATACTAGCAACCATCGTTAATACCTAAGACATGGGAGGAAACACGTAAAAAACCGCAAGAAAAATGAAAACCAATCAAAAAGACGTTGATCGGAAAATAATGGTCAGTCCAGTTCATTCTTTTAACGAGCTAAAAAGTTTTAGTTTCGAAACGAAGCGCCAAAAAAAAAAAAAAAAAGAAAGAAAGAAAAAAAATTCTATGATTAGCTGCAAAAACCGTTATGTAACAGCGCCCACTACATTAGCCTCAAAATTATTACTTAAAATTAACGAACTTAAAATTGGAAACCTAGAATTGAAATTTCCAAAGTTTTTGTATAATAGCCATGCTGAAATTAATAAACTAAGGTTGCCACATTTAGCGATTTAGCGATCGCCAACAAAATCCCGTCATCAAAAGTAGAATGACGAAACTGCATTCCAACCCAAATTTAAGTTTTTATTATTCTTCAGACTTCTCTACTTAGTCGCTAGAATTATACATCTCCCCCAGCATTTCTTGAACTTTCGAAGGCCATCATTTTAGAACTCAGCTAATTGAACTCTTTCTTCTTCAAACTGCGGGTTACTTCCATCTCGTCTCTTTGAACCCAAATAAATCAACATGAATCTATAACATTAGGAACATGAGAATGAATTAATGTGCAGAATAAGTTTTATCCAGATATCTCGGTTATTTCAGAGTTATAAAAACTTTACAATACCCTCTTGAAAATATATTAAAGCAGGATATTTGTAATCGCTAACAATTCATTTTCCGTAATAATGAACGAAAATTAAATATTTTCTTGTTAATGAAAATTAAATAACAGGTCAATTGAAAAGTCCCCGGCCTGACACATAGGTGGCGCTACTAGAATTAATTCAAGTTATGGGATTCAAGTTCTGGTATTATCAAGATAATTATGACAATTTATAAGCGCGATAATTTGAATGTAACATTTTTTGATAAAGTACAGAATTTGGCGAGTGGAATAGAAACATAGATACATTCCTCGTCATTTTATACAAAGTTCTAAACTGTGAATAATTTTTCGTATAGCTTCCAGGCAACTCCTACAAGACGTTTATTTCAGCTAACGAAAGGTATTTTTTTCGTCGATTTGACTTATTAATAATTACTTAATTTTATAAGTTACACCTACATTTTTACAGTATATATCAGTTTTTAGTACTTTCAAATATTTTGTTAGTCATATTAAATTTTTTTAATTGTGTCTTAATTATTTCTAAGCATTCAAACTTTTATTTAACTTTGGATATGAATGAGTAACAAATTTGTGATTGATATGAAGTGCAATAAAATGAGGAGTAAATATTAAGATTTTAAAAAGAATTTAATTTTCAAACAATTATCTCTCATTTCTTATTCTAAAATATTAATTAATTTAAAATTTCTTATTTTCTTACTGAAAATAACAAAAAGAAAAGAAATGAGAGTAATGTTGTTTTCCGAAAGGTCAACATCCATCTAAATTTTCCAAGAACGTGATACATAACATACATAACCATGCACACATACATAAACATGCACATTCATTCACTTAAACACGTTATGTTGCTTTTTGTTACATGGAAGTACATTTCATACCCATATAAAGTACATATGTTATATTTTACATGTTTGTACAAATCGTATGCATACATTTCGTTTAAGCAGGAGGATTTTAACTGCATAACAATAATAAATAATATATCTTCTGTAAACATTAATAGTATTTGAACATGTTCTGGTTAATGGTAATAAAAATATGTTAATTCATATTACATGTGCTTATATTTCTTCGAATTAGGATGTTTATGATTTATTAACAATAAATAGTAAAACATTATTGTTTTCTTTAATTGCTTGTGGTAATTAAATGTTTACCGATAAAAAATGAGATACATCAATTTAAATTATATAGAAGTTTAATATAATTTAAATATAATTTGGTAGCTCCATTTGAGGGCATATTTTCTTCTCTTTCATAATTTTTAATTTAATTTAAAAAATTACGGAAAAGAAGAAAATTTTCCATAATTACAACAAATGTGTACATATGTATTTTAAAATTTAATATACTTCGTCGAAAAATAACGAAAATATTCCTTTACTTATATTGTACAAAGAGTTAGTACCCAAAATACTCTAGAATAAGTCTATTTATTGAAAGCATGAAGTCGAAATCTCAGGATGTCTTATTATACGTTTTGATAGTGTAAAACTTCTGGTAAAAGCAACAAAGGATTTTTAAACTCTGTGTTTTTGTCCTGCTTATATCACTATTCAATGTAAAGAACTAAGGCTTAAAAGGAAAACTAGAAAATATAGTCCTTAACTGTTCTTACATATTCGCGCAAACCTTAGAAAGTTAACAAGGGATCACTGGAAGAAATAGATTCAATGGAATAGAACAAAATTGGAAAATAAGTTAAAAAAAGAGCGAGTATTACAACATAACGTTGCTTTAACGAGTATATATTCCTCCGTTGTTTAAAATGGTATTTTTGCTAGATATTTCAAAATTTTTAAACATTACTCCGTGTACTGAGTTGGGTGTTTAGTTTGTGTTTTAAATTATTATTATCAAAATAATACCAGTAATTATATTCAACGCAGTTTATAATATTAGCGTCTTACAATTATATGTACTTTTGTTAAATAATTATTGACTTGATACTACGATAAATGATAAGAAAATTTACTGTTGAGTAAAAAGTATTCATTATTTTCGCTTGTACTCGAGGTAGAAATAAATTTAAACCTCCTTATATTATAAAACTTGTGGAAGGAAAATAATGTTTTTGCAATTATTTTGCATATACCCTTAAAAATAAAGAAATTTAATAACCAAAAATGTATAGAACTAATGTATTGAATCACTAAAATCCGTCCTTTGAACAGTACATTGAACAGTTCCTGTACTCAGTTAGTTCTCATTACTTACAGAGAAATCATAGAAAAACTACAAAGGTGTTCCATTTTATAGCACTAATCACAAATGACTTGTTAAATTCTTCTGAATTTTTTATTAGCCTCCCAAGAAGCTATTGTTTTAGTTAACCCAAAAATGTCACATCTAACCACTTTTCAAAAATTTATCTTGCTTTTGAGTATATTTTTGATGTTTGCTTTCACCAGTTGCGAACTTAATTTTCAAAAATACGTCATAATAAATTTCTCCCAATTTTTTTTATTTGATTGAAGTGAAAGAATTATAAAAGGTAAATGTTTTATTTACTCATCGATTTATGAATTACCTTAAATCATATGTAAACTGGATCAAGATATGATTGAAAATAGATAACATTATTCAGAATTTTAAGACAGCTGTAAGGCAGCCATTTTTTTAGCCACCTAAGGGGCTATTGTTTTAGTTGGATCACTTTTCAATTTCTTATCGTTTGCTTTAATTTTAATTACATGTAGCTTAAATATATTCAATTTAATAGTTTATGGTTTGCTTTACTTTTTTAATATCGGAAAAGTTTACTATAGTCCATTTCTTGATATTTCATCGCTTACTTTAATTCTTATATTTAACAGAGTAATTTAATAAAAATTAAACAAGCTCACTTTAGGTGGTTAAATGTATTCTTTGCAAAACTTAGCATAGAACTTTCTTTTTTTATTTTTTTATTATTAACTTCAGAAACGAAATAAATTTTTACTTTAGACAGTATATTCATTATTTCAAAATTTATTTGCTAAAAAAATCATCATCTGTAGTATTATTAACTAAAGAACATTTACGTAGTTTTGTTCAAAGCAAGTTAAATACATGCAAACGATTAATAAACGTAAAATCAATCTCCATTTTTCTTTTCAATAGCTCAGAGAGATTGGAAACTCAGTCCACTGGTTGCTACTAGAGTGAACCGAAATTAAATTAGATTCGGGTGTCTCAAAATATTTATTTACTATTTCCTTTTTTTTATTATTTAAGTCGCTTCTAACCGTGCTATCGTTGGCTCAAAGAATTTCTAATCCGAAAACGAATCTTGGGAGAGTATTCCGATAAAATTAATCTTGGAAGAATTGCTACACAGATAAAATTAATCGCGGAGGAGTGGTTACGAATAAATTGAATCTTGGAAGGGCAAATAAGTTGTTTATTGTTTGATAGATTATCTCTGTAATTAAGTGGATAATTTAGAAAGTCTAGGAAAATGAAAATGAAAAGTAATTTATGTGCAGGGGTAATTAAATAAAATAAAAATAATAAATTGAGTATAGTTGCCTACATTAAACACAAAATCTTTCTAATTTGATTCTTGGGTTTTGTGCCTTCAAGAAATCTGTGAGTTCAAATGCGTTAAGAAAAGTGCTTAGAAAAAATTAATACCAAGTCGTAGAAACATGCACTCATTAAGGAACCCGTATCAGAAGAAATTCTCTTGCCAAATTGATGGTATTTAGCATTTCGAACTGTATAATGCTATGAATAGAAGTCTTATACTTCCAAATAGTCTCATATATAAATTTGAAACTTTTTTTTCTCCATTGTACAAATCCACACTTTTGATCGTATTATTCCAAATATTTTAGGGTGCTTCACTGCTGTATATAAAAAACGGTAAACATATACACACCAAAAAACATTTTGAAATTTATTTTTGGTGGCATTTTTGAAAGTCCCCCTTTTTCATCGTTTTTGCGTTTTTACAAGCAAATGCAACATTTATTTCAAAACTTTCTATGCTCAAAAGATGTGCATTTTATGTTTGTAAACATAATAAGGTTTTAAAATTGGTTAAAAATATCGGAATTACGTTAATTTTTGTTCCAAGCCAAATCTATATTAATAAAAGGAAGAATTTGAAAGAGAAAAGAAAGCATAGACAAATGCTGGAAAAGCTCAGAGGCATGAAATTTGGCACGTTGAGACATGATGGTATACAGAATGATGATAAATTTTTGAAATTCAAATTAGATTTTTTAAAATTAAATCTTGAAATGACCAATAAGCAATATTTTGTCTGCCCTGGAACTATTGTGTCACATGACGTCATGGTCCATTTCAGCTCCCCTACGCATAGCTCTGGAATATTATAAGTCACGTGATATCATGGACTATTTTGATTCTTACATTGTATAATTATTGGAGGACTTGATTGGAAATCATTATATATATTCTTTTTTGTTCTTTTTTGCAAAGTTCAGCTCCTTTTACCTATGAATCATCGCAAAAAGTATTCTTTCAAGAAATAAATTTTAGTTTTATCGTCGTGTTTTGTGTGTTCTGTTTATCTTTCGTCAAACACTGCTTATTAAAAGTAAAACTAGAGCTGACAAAATTTCTGTTAGAACAAGCACATGAGTTTCTGGAAAGTATTGGAAAAAATAACTCTGTGAAAGACGTTTTACAAGTTGCGTTCATAGTCGGCAGTGCTGTAATTTATACATATTTACTCTGAATGGAGAGACGTTTCATATTGTAAATCAAGATCCTCTTTGGGTTTCTTATTCATATTTCATCCTCATTTAATGTTATAATTATTCACTTGAGATGCTATGCTTCATTTTATCCGTAGATATTTTGCATCGCTTTATTACAAATTTAGAACAAATTATAGATCATGTATCGCTTTATGTTAGAGGTATCATTGCTCCACAAAATGAAACTTCAAATTTAATAAATGTTCGGATATTTTTGTTTGTTCCGTGTTGGATCTTAGACTCCCATTAAAAAATATTTTATGTTTGCCTGTAGGATTGCTAAGTTTTTAAATTTACCCATTCTTCGCAACGGTACTGCAACTATTAATGAAATAAAACTTAAATAAATTGTCTCATTTTAAGCAAACAAACCAAAATAAGATTTATAGAACTTTCAAGTTAATTATACCTCTATGTTTACTGTCTCTCTGTAATGATCTGATTTAGAAAAAACACGTGACACATAACGAAGATGGTTCAAAAGGCACAGATGTTAAAAATGTAAGATTGAGTAGCTCTTTGTATGCTCCAAATGATCGTCTTTCCCTTTCCTTTAAAAAATCCTTGAAAATGAGATCTTTTTCATCCCAAAAATATCGTCGTCATAACTTTCCAGTCGTCTTTGCCTCTTTTGGAATAGATTCAATGGAAGCAATCCATTCTTTTATTAGTTTCGGTGTACAATAAGGAATCCACGTCTCATCAACGATGACAACTTGACACGGCACCAATTGAATTTAAACCATGAGTCAATATAAAGTATGTTTTGGCAACATTTGATGGAGGAAGGCACATAATCGCAACCCCAATACAACACCATCTGTCGTCGAAGAAAACGTCGAAGTCCGGCTTGAGTTACTGTCGTATATTCAGCAAGAACAACTTCTATGCATTAACCCTCTCTGTATATTGATTGCTTATGAATAGTAATACGTATTAGCTTACGATCAATTTATTCTTTGACACATGATTTTATAGGAAAATTGAAACAGGGGAAATTCTTCTTCGACATTTTAATTCATTTTAATTCTTTCCTTTTCATGTTTTGTTGCTTCCGCATGGTGGTTTAAGTATAACAACCTGTTGTTACCACGAATCTCAAAGATGTTTTTAATATAAATCATTTGTCTACATTATACGCATGTATCTCAGCTACTGAGAATAAGTATTGATAAAAATATATGAAAGCAATATTAATTAATTTTTTTCTCGTAGTCCATATCAAAAGTTTTAAATGGTAAGAATGTTGTGCATTTGATAACAGAAAAGAAACTGTTTGTTCTGAAAATTTTGCAAATAATATCGAGTTTGGTAGCAGCATTGTTTCTCCTTCCATCAGAAAAAAAAGGAAACCATTAAAAAGTTCTTAAATTTTTTTTTTTCTAAATAATTTTGCTCGCGAAAATTTAATGTGTTTTGGTTAAATAGCATTTCAAGCATTCTATAAAACCATAGAAGCGATCGAGAAGTATGTATGAATCTATATAGTGGAGCCACATTCATTTATTGACTATTTCTTTTTATAGTTGAATCAGTTCCAATCTATATTGTAGTCAACTTGGAACCTCATTTACATGTACAATGTAGTTGAAATTTTGCGAATAGTAATTTAACTGACAATTTTAAATGTTATATATATATATATATATATATATATATATATATATATATATATATATATATAACGGCCTATAATTCTAGGGGTATTCTAGAATTATAGGCCTAATTATCTCTATCTACGAAATATATCACTAAAAGAATGATTATAAAACCAAAAATGTAAAATGAAAAAAATTTTGAAAGCCAAAATAAAAAAAAAATTAAAAAGAAAAACACACAAATAGCCAAAAAAATCTCTAAAACCAAAAGCTGAAAGAATTATAATTTTAAAAAAGGCATAAGTATCCATGTATATATATAATTTCATATATCTAATTAATTTGCATACATGAAATATAAATAAGTAATACAAATATAAGAATTTACATAACAGAATCAAATTAAATATGGAAGAAATATTTATATAACAGTTTTATATAAATAAGTTCGAAGTAATAAAACACTTTTTTCTATCATATCAGTTTGTCTTTGCACGAACTTAATTCAGGCATGCATGAGCACTGTGACTGTTAAAGAATTCAGGCTTATTCTGTCATAGAATCCACGAACGTTAGCATGTTACGAGTAATTGATGAATAAGTGTTTAAAGTGTAAAACTAATAATATTTCGTTATCCGAGCTTCTTTAAAACATTTACAGTTTTTATAGATTAGCAAGGAATTTAAAAATCTGAATTATTTTTCGTCGAAATGTGGCCAAAATTTCTATTGCACGACTTAAATGTTCAAAATTATTTAGAAACCCTTAAGAATACCTTAAGAAATGGAGAAAATAATTATCATTAGTGATCGATTGATCTATAAGATAGTTTGGTACATTGTACACAAAAAATATGTAATATTTCTACAGTTTATGATTTTTGTGTTAATAATAACTCTCATTCCTTTTCTTTCTTTGTATTTCATCGTAAAATCCGTGACCGCAGTAGACTTGTCATCATGATCGTGGACTCGCGGCTGGTGTAGCTTTCGCAGCGTAGGGGATTCGAACCCTGATACTATTAAAGACCCGCTGTGTAGAGAGGCTGATGCACGTTAAGTATAATCGAGATCACACGTCCTCCCATGGCGAGGTGGGAAAGTTAGGAAGGAAAGGTGTCATCTCAGGTATAATCATATTCAATCTAACTGAGAAAACTAGTTATGTATATCCAGAAATGTTCCTCAAAGTATTGTGACTGAATGACTGTATATTAGCATGGCACTGAGAAACAACACGAGGCTTATTGGCGACGGATCTCGTAATTTCAATCCTCAGTCGAGTGATAAGGACGATACGGCACATCCCTCTCCATACTTCCACACCACGCTAATGGGAGGAATTCGGAAATCAACCAAATTTAACGTGTGACAACCTTTCAATGCAGCGGGTCTCAAGTAACATCAAAGCTCGAACCTGCGACGTGATGAAAGCAACGTCAACCGCGAGTCCAACACGATGACCATTAGGCTGCTGTGGCCACGTTCTTCAAAATAATCTATTCTTGATTTTATCATTTGAACAGGATTCAATGAGCAGTCTGCTCATTAAAAGGTGGAGAAATTCATTTCATTTCAAGCATATGTGTTTAGATAAATTTTCCCAGACAAAAAGTCATAAAGCAATTTTAATTCAGTGCGAGATAAGTTTACCAAAATTAAATGTTTTAGTAGAATTACTTCGGTAAAATAAATTAACTACATTTTTAGTACAAATTGTTGAATAATAAATGAGTAAAAAGAAAATTGTACAATAAGCATTTCTTTGGTTTACACACCAACAAAATTTTTAAAAAAAAGCAATTAAAAGAAGGAAGTATGTTTTTAAAAAAATTAATGAAGGGATAACTTATAATCAGTGGTAATAAAGGGATAACTAATAAAAGTGTTTTAGTGTATTATTCATAAAGTAAGAAAAAGGAGTTACCGTTTCTCATAAATGCAAATTTCAATTTTGCATATCTAACGAAATCGAGTTTTACCATGCTATGGATTAACTCGATGACTTTATACAAGGCATTAATATTTTAAGTGGTTATAATTCCAAATTGCTGACTATGGAATGTACTCAAAACTTTGCTCTAAATGAAAAACTTATGCAAAGAATTCCACCAATTATTATACATAACAATCAATTCAAATTCATACATTGGTTTAGAATTAGCGTATTTCATAAACAAATTTTTAATATATTTTTAATAAAGCATTTGTATCTCTTTAATAAAATAGTTTAAGTATATTAACGTGTCGTCAAATTTGCTTAAATTTTTCTTAAAACTCCTTACTGAAATTGATATTAAAAGAAAAGTTATTATTATTTTATTGAAATCGCATTCTTCAGGTAATTTATAGTAAAAAAATGTTTAACAAACCAATAAATCGCTCTTTTTTTAAAAAAAAAAAAAAAAAATCCCTTCATATGTATCGAGCGCCTTAAATTCTTAAGGCGTAGAATAATAATTAAAAAAAAATATTAGAATGAAAAAATTGAAATTTGAATGCAGAAATAAAGATCATAATAAAGAAATGCTTTTTTTTTTCGAAATAATAATAATAAGACATTTTTCATTATTTTTTAACCGGGTTCGTTAATATAATTGTAAAAAAAAAAAACCAACTATGTATATATACACAATGCAATTTTTTTTATTTTTTTTTTTGTATTTCTTTTAAAATTTTAGAGCTGTTCAAGCATCATTTTACGGTCTTTTAAGCAAACTATAAGAGGATTATTTTTTAAAGAAACCATTTTTTTTTTGAGGAAAAAAAAATTATGTTCCATTCCGTTATTATTTTTTCTATTCTTTGGATTTGTCATTTACGCTAAGTTGAATATGAAAATCATAATAAATTGATTTTCATAGATTAAAAGTTTTGCTTTTAAACAAAAGTTTGGCACGATATTTTTCAACATTCTGCAAATACAGAATGAAATGTTGGTACCAAGAATTTCAATACAAAAACCATCAAGACTAATTCAAGAACATCGTTTATTTTTTTAAGGACATATTTATAGAGATGAGAGATACTCTGTTATTGGAACGATAAGGAGAGCGATAACGATATTGAAGATATTCTATTATTATACTATTATTGGAGCAATTGTGGTATTTATTAAAAAGGTCGTTTTATTGTAATTCTTGTATAAATATATATGTGTGATTTATCTGCAGATGATAATATTTTTCAATTATTTCTTTTATTTTTTTTCATGTTTTGCGAAGATCATGTTTTTGCAAATGTTTTTCTGTTATATCGCATAGAATCAAAAATAAAATAAAATCTTGTATTATTTTTTGTTTCAAAGACGCACTAGTGTTTCCCTATAAAGAATGACTTTTCTTTTTCAATACACAATGATGTGTATTTTTAATAAATACAAAAACATTTTTAAACGTACAATCATCAAAAAAATACGAAAAGCTTGGTAAAATTTCTGTAACTTTAATGGAACACTAAACAACATTAGTATTTTTATTATTAGCAAAAAGGAAACTACATAGTATTTTTAATGGATTAATTTATTTAAAGTTGACTAATCAAAACTATAAAGTATAATTATAAAATTACTAAACTAACTATAAAGTTACTTTAAAAATTGAATACTTCCGGTATGGATGTCACTTTTTGTTGAACTATATCAGGAATACTATAACAATTTATGTTCTAAATTCAAATCTGATCATTAGTTCAAGATATATTCTAAAAAAAAATACTATTATAAAAATCTCAATCTCGTGTGAGCGTGCGAGTGAATTCAGTCTAAAACGGAGGTTAATAGTAAATGACGCTTCATTCACAGATATTCTGGAAAAGACGAAATCAAGTTACTAAGTAAAGACAAATTAATAGCACAATCAGGAAACACAACACTTGCACAGATAGCGACATATTAGGAACAAAGACAGCAGTTGAGCAGATCAGCAACACATATACAAAGCCCCACTTGTAATAAAAGTCACAGCACTTTCAATAACGTTTAGCTCTCCAGTTTAATAAGAGTACTTCGAATTACGGATTAATCTCTACGGTGATACTTTCTACAGACTTTGATATTTTCCTGCAGTCTCCACAGATTTCCCAGTAAGTACAGCCTGCCTCTCCCTCGGCACATTCCGACAGCTTCACTTACTCAATACTCAACTCATTCGTTCAGGCATCGCGTTCCTTCATATTTATAGCCGTTCCAGCCATGTATGATGTCACAGGTAAAATTCAAGAAAAGTTCATAGCTTTCGTCGAAATCAAGACATTGACAAGATTCGAGCATTTTCAAGAAACATCATTTTGTCGCCAAATTCAGCAAATTTCTCGCCAAGTTGTCAAAATGATCCCTAAAGTTGAGGGAGCCTTTTCTAAGGTTTTCTCTACCAGCCAATTTGATTTCTTGAACGTAATGTATGTCGTATGAAGTATCTCCTACCATTTTCCAATCTATACTACTTTATCTATTTAAACGGGGGGGGGGGTGCGTTCGAAAGAGCAAGAAATAATGAAGGTTTCTGTGAAATTAATTTTCCCTACGATTTTTAAAAATTTTTATCCCTATTTTTATGATTCGTTAGTGGTTCTAAAACATCTTCAAGAATCAGGGAGAAGATGTACTTTCGCTGAAACCTTCATTATTTTTTGCTCTTTCGGATACTCTTTTTTTGTATTCAAATAAATAAAATAGTATAAATTTGAGGACAGTTGTAGACATTCCATACGATTTACATTATGTTCACGAATTCAAAATGGCCGGTAGAGTGGAGCAATATGCTTTCCCTCTGTGATCGACCAAAACGTAAATGTCTCTTTTCCACTAAAAGAGTAAAGTGAGGGAAGCATCATCGCAGGCTCGTATCAATACTGTATTGATTTGCTGTTCTTTATAACTCCGCTTTCGGAAGCAACATGAGTACTAATAGCCATGGACATCGTAATTTTGTACTACAGTAAATGAAAGAGAACGACATCTGAGCCGCACGTCACTCTCCAAAATTCTGCATTATTGTCAAATGAAGAGGCTGGCATTTAAAGAGGTACTTTAGTTTCTTCTCCCCCTCGCCATGTGAGGATCTGAGTTTCAATTCATTTTAACCCATAAAAGAACTACTTTATTTTACTCATTATTCTTTGATGGACTCAAACATAAAAGTTCAATTCGAATTTTGCAGACCATGAACACCGTGTTAGCACTCCCAATATCTAGATAGCAATGCATCGATATTGGGAAAATATGTGCGTTTTCGTAATTTGTGGTTTGATTGAGATAAGATATTAAAGCAAAAACTACGCAAGGAACTTTGCTTGTATATAACTCTAAAATATTTATCCCGATAAAATGTTTTAAACGAAAAAAAAATCAGCTTAAATATTTTAAGAAATATGGTACTATTGCATTTTAATTAGTATCTAAATTAATAATATTAAAGGGATGCCCCATATTATAAATAATTTAGATTCGGTATTCCCTGATCTGTTGACGTTACGCTGAGAGGCAACACAAGAACTATTGGCTACGGATCTCATAATTTTTGACTTCAGTTAAGTGACAAGAACTGTACCTGAAGTAGCACACATTCTCCTAACTTCTTCACAATCTCAAAGTGAGGACAGCGATTCCCAAAAGATTTACTTCTTATCAACTCTGTTATGTTAGACGGGTCTTTAGTGGCTCAGAACTCGAATCTTTAACCCCCAAAGAAACAACGCCGACCATGAGCTCACGGCCATTCGACCATTCGACTACCATGGCCAAAAAAACCAGCAAGTAGATCATGTTTTAATTTACACATAATATGAATGATAAATCTGAAAATATCCTTTCATTATACTTAATGTGTTTCCCTTTTTATGGCGGATCTAATTTTCAATCTTAATTTTAATTTCGAATATTTTTCCTGAATTTCTAAACGCAGTTGCTTCGCGTTTTAGATTAAGAGGTTTTATAAAAATGAATCTAAAAAAGAACCCACATATATAAAAGTTTCTGAATGATTCCATTCACTTTTTCGGTTGTAACTATTTGTAAGAAATTCATAATTTTTAGTAATAATAAATATATACTCAATTTTTTCAATCTTCAGAATTACAAAATAATTATTTATTGATTGGAGTAAACAGTTTCAAATAGGATAAGGTAAAATTTTTTATTTCTTTTCAAATGTTTGAAATGATCATTTAACATTAAAATAATTATTTTTTAAGGTAAATGAGACCTTAAAATATTTCACATTATGGTATTTTTAATTTTTCTGTTAAAAAGTGAAACCACTTTGATGATTACATAGATGTATTATTTATAAGAATTTGTTAAACAAATTGCTAGTATATTGAATTATTAAATTGTAAACAAATGGGCCCCATTATGGAGAAAAATAATTATTTGGTTTTTCTCAAAATGGGGATTTTAAAATTAGAAATTCTTACAAGAAGAAAAAAAAAATTAGAATTCTGCAACACGTTTCTCAATATCTACTTTATTCATACAGCTGATATAAGTAATTCATAATGCTGATATATATTTATAAGTTCCTTGCATTTTTTAAAATTGTAAATGCAATGTGTTTATACATGATGTATCTAAAGTAAGTATGTCACTTAAAAATGTATATGCTGCTATTGTTTGTTATTTGCTCATATACAATTATTCATGAATATAAATATGATTTTTTAAGAAGTACAAACAGTTCCAACGCATTTTGTTTTCAAAATCTTGACCGTTTGGGATTTCATCTGTATCTCAGCGACATAAAATTTGCATTATGAGTGATATCTTATAAACGACTCAATTACAAGAAAGACAAGGATTGTTGAAATATACTTTGATTGAGAGATACTTAAATTTGATTGAGAGATATTATCATTCTTTACACGCTATTAAAGTTAAAAAAAAATATTTAAAATTGCAGTTGTCTCGCCTTACTCACCATTTTTCCATCTGAAAATTAAGGCGACTGAGGGTTAAAGAAAATTTATTACCTTAATTGACCTTAATTATTTATGTATCATACCATCGCTTTGAAGGGTAACTTACAGTAACCATTAACTCTGTCTTATAAATATTAGATGAGTCACGTGGGAAAAAAACTGTTTCGGTTACAAAGAACTTAAACCATCTTGTATTACAATTACAATATTGAGGAAAATTCTCGGAAAATTTATGTTCATATATTATCATCAATACTAAGCAGAACCATTTAAAACTGCTGAAAGGGTAATAAGATGTGCGGAAGCATATATCAAACTTCAACTACGTCAATCAGTCAAAGTGGGGGTTTGATGGATCCAAGATAATTTAATATTTTAAAAACATCAACATTTATGAGTCAATCAGTATAATATAGTGCACAAGAATATCACTCGTCCAAATAGAACAAAAATCAAAAATTAAGTTAGCTCAAAATTTTACAAAAATGATCGTTTGTAGAAAACTGAATAAATTCAGCTCGTATTAGAAAGTTATCAAGCTAGTATGGATTAGAAGAACAATAAGCATCCAAAAAAAAACGGCCAAAGAGAACTCTGGTTAGTTGCGCAGCAAGAACGATAAATGAACTGATATCTTCTGCAGATCTAAGATGAACTCAGCAGATTCAGGCAGTCATCGGATAAAAGTAAATCCAGACCGGTCCAGAAGGGAAACACACTGAATAATTGGCTCAGGCCAAGGTCCTTTTCCTCTTCTGTTGTGTTCTTCCGATGGCTGCACGTATATAAATGCGAATACCATAGGTGGGCACTCAGAACACTCGTAATTTGTATAATCTGCGTGTGTAGAAATAAATTATTATAATGTATCGCCTCATGACACGATGAGAAGGTGCAAGTGGTTCGAGGAGGGCCTCCCCACTGCTTAAAGTTAATTTAGCACAGGGCTCATATAGCAGTTTTTAAAACCTTTTACAAAATTTAGCGAAAAGCTCTTCATTTAAAATTAATTGGCAGTCTTTAAATGTTCATCTGAAAGTGTTTACGAAAAAGAAAATAGGGGTACTGTTCGAATGTGATTATTGTCTTTTGAGCACTACTTATGAATAACTTCTTTCAATGAGTACTTTTTTACAGTCGATGTAATTTTTTAAGAGACCCTTGCAGGAATTATATTTAAAATTGTGAACGAGATATTTTTGTGATCATTTTATAGCTTTCTTATCTATTATTTTTCACTATCCTTTTCATTCACGGAGAGGGAATGATTGTGATGTACTGAAATTTTAAGTTTTTTGACTTACGTTCCCCAACTTCTTTCCTTCTTAATAAGTTTTTATGTGCAAAACATTAAGTTGTTATCCTTAGTAATAATCGACATCATTAAAAACACGCACTTTTGTATCAAATGGTTTATACTTCTCGAATGAATTAGTTACATTGCAGATATTTATTATGAATTTGCCTTTCACAGTTCTGAAACGGCTGCCCATTCTTCTGCTTTGAACAATAAATGTCCCAGAATCCGAAGCGGAAGAGAGAATGACAAATTAATACGCCGAATTCGATTTGAAAATGTGACCAGGCAGAAAGGATTATTAGAGAAGAGAATCAATTTCAAAGGGTCTGTTTCTGACTGATCTGTATAATGAGAGATCAGCAGGTAAAAATGTCCATTTTTTCAATAAACAAATTATACAGTGGACGAATTAAAAGTGAAAGTAATGAGCCGTATTATTAAGCATTTAAAATAAATAACAGAAAAACTGGAAGTTTTTTTACGAATTGTGTAGCATTATAAAAGGAAACTTTGATAACGAACTATAATAAAATTCAAGATCGAATATTCAGGTAACATATATATTTCCTTGTTCGAAAATAGAAAAAGGCTTAAAATCAGAGCCTAAAGAATTAAAAAAATATTTTGTATTTTTAATTCAAGAAGTTTTGCTCAATTTTAGGTTTAAATACCAATAAATGAAAAATATTAAAACGTATTAGCAAATTATAACAAAAAGTGTGAAAATGATTTTAAGAATACAAATAGTAAAATCTAAAAAAAAAATACATTGCAATGTTTCATACCCAAAGAAAATTATACTATAAATAATTCATGAGACATATTGATTTAATATAATAAGTTGTTGCAAATGATAGACTCTTTGGTTGTATAAATAAGTGTAAAATTCATTTTTTTTTTTAACTTTCTGCTTAAAATTTTAATACATGAGATTCTCTCTCTTAATCTTCTAGAAACTAGACTATTACTCTTACAACAAAACCGGCTGTCAAGTCTAATTTCATCAAGTACACAAATAGAAATACACCCTGTAACACCTCCTTCTTTACCACGTCTCTTTCAAATGGCTGTGTCTATATGTTCCTTCAACATGCACTTTACGAAATCTATTTAATTTCATATTTGGATGAGTTCAAAAAGGCATTTTGTAAAAAACTTATATACTTCCATTATTCCTATACATTCGTCCATGAATTTCTGCTCGCAATTGGCCTAACATTCGTCGAGTCATGAAGACCGTGGTAGCCTGGTGGTCATAGTTGCGGATTTGCGACTGGCATTGTTTTCATCAAGCCATTGCCACTGAGCTTGATGCCACTAAATACACTCAGAATACACATTAAATCTTGTCGAGGTCACAAATTCTAACATGGGATCGGTGTGGAAGTTTGGAAAAAGAAATGCCGCTCTTGTATCGTCCTCGTCACTTGATTGAAGTTGAAAATTACGTGGTCCTTCGCCAATAATCCTCGTGTTGCTTCCCAATGCGACGTAAATAGACAATCATAACAATCACACCATCGAGTGTGAATTCAGATTCCACGAAGAGCCACCATGTGTAGGAGGTGAGGCACATTAAATCTGTTGAGGTTCCAAGTCTTCACTTTGGGATAGTGTAGGAATCAGGAGAGTGGAAGGTCAACTCAAGTGTCGTCTTCATCACTTGACTGGAGCTCAAAATGAAGAAGTCCGTTGCCAAAAGACCTCGTGTTTCTTCTAAGAACGATCATCAGTAGTTATTCTTAATTTTATTTTTAAAAGATAATCAACAAAAAAATCGCGTTTTGAATTAGAAGTAATCAGTAAGTTTTCATTAAACTATTGTCAAAAATTAGTTTATCTCTTTCGATTCAATAATTATGTTAAGTTCTATTTAAGAATTGAAAACGAAAACCCATATTTTTAACCAAAGGCTCATTTCTGTGTATTTTTGATCTTATTAAATTAGCTGTTAGAAAGCAGATACTGTGTGAAATATATCATACAGTTAGTTTATTTCTTTAAGAGATTGTGTTAAAACTAAACACGCGCGTGAAAAACTGTTTTAAAATATTGATCAAAAACCGTCCAAAAATAATTTTTTGAATACACTGTGCATACACCAGTCTTCAGATTCAGAAACAACTTATTTCGATCTTTTGTTCGTAATTACAAAGTGTAATCTATTTCTATAAGCGATTATTCCCGTCTTGCATATCTTAATATCTATAATGAGCGAATCTATTGTTGGGGAAAATACGCTCTCATTTCGATCTTATTGTTTAAGTATAAAAATACTGTCTACGTCGCGACTGAGATAAAGTACTCATTCTAATCCCTTCTTTAAAATTCCTTTCATTCCGATCTCGTTGCCATCCGTAACGTTTCCAATTCCGAATCGCTAATGATGTTACACAATTCCTTCTTCGCTATTTTGAATAGTCCCCCTTTAATGGACGACTTACATTCCTTTAATGATCCGAGATAATTTTTTTTTACAAATGCAGATGTTCCATTTCCTCGAGATCGTTGAAATGACTATAAACGGAATTTTCTGCCGTTTGCATTCTTATATCGGAATTCGAAGCTTTTTTTTTTTTTTTTTCGCACTGTACTTCCTCCGATTTTAGTGGAAAACTATTAAAGGAAACACGTTTCAACATTTTTTTTTCCCTTCCGAAAACAAATAGTTCTGCCGTGTATATTATTATTGGAAAGATACTAATAAAATTGTTTTTTCCTTGATGAAATTAAAATACCGAATGTCAAGTTAAAATGTTAGGTAATGGGATTTAAAGAAACAATTCCTCAAATTTAAACGTTGGTTTCAAACGATATAAATGAATATTTCTGATTTAAAAATTTTAAGAAATTCTGTATAGGACAAATTGATTATTTAAGTTTCATTTGAAAGCAACTCGAGAGCTATTGCTGAAGGACAACGAAATTTTGGTCTAGAGACGAGGACGACACCTGAACTGTCCCTTCCCTCAACAGACTGCCATATTACACTGGAGGACTTGGAGCTTCGACAGATTTAATGTTCATCATCCCCGTAACACGACATTTCCTTAGTGGCATCAGCACTCGAACCCCAAGCTCGACAGAAATTACACCGGCGATGAGTGTACGACCATGGCCACTCGGCTATCGTGACAATAAATTATGTATAAAACTATTCGTAATAGTAAACTACTTTTTTTTTGCTGCGAAATCCCTTGCTTTATCTTTGGTTGTATATATATATATATTTGTACAGAGGGCGTTCCATAAAGACAGTTTTAGTTTTAGTTTTATTAACGTCGCACTAGAAGCAACACGAGGGCTATTGGCGACGGACCTCGTAATTTTGAACCACGGTCAAGTGACGAGGACGACACCTGAGCTGGCACTCCCCTCTCCTAACATCCACACCACGCCATCGGGAGGACTTTGGGCCCCGAACAGATTTAACGTGCATCAGCCCTGGCTACACGGCGGGTCTTTGGTGGCCAAGGATCGAACCCGCGACTGAACGAAAACCGCCGGCCGCTATCCACGACCTTGACCACTAGGCTACCGCGGCCCCTACCCCATAAAGACAGAGTAAAATCATAAGAAATCAAGAAATATATCGACAGCAAAAAATGAACAAATCTTTTATCATAATACCTTCTTTCAGATGATATTCAATGATCCAATCATCCAACCCACTTTTCAAAGCAAGTAGATAAACTTTTTCAGCGTGCTGCTTTGAAGAACTCTGCACTGCTGAAAAAAGGTCTGAATCTGCATAAAATTTAATGCCATGGAGCTTCTGCTTCAAAGTCGAAAACAACCAGAAAACATATGCTGCGAAATCTGTACTATAAGGGAGTGGTGACATGATTTCAATACTGCTTTTGCTAAGATATTGCTGACCAGAAGTAGACAACCAGAGTATTATCGTGATGTAATGTCCAATTCCCTCCAGTTCATGACGTTTTATCGATATATGTTGTCGAAAAAATTTCAAAAGTGAAATATAATATTCACCATTCACAGTAGTTTTAAGAGGCACAACAGGCTGATAGATTACACATTTATGATCAAAGAAAATAATCATAATGACCTTTTTAGTGGATTTGGTTTGTCGGGATTTTTTTTCGAAGCGGAGAATCGGGATGTTTCCGTACACTGGTTGCTGACTTAATAAGGGGATCAAAATGATGCACCCAAGTTTCATCACCTATTATTAGTCTTTAGGAAATTTGGATTAATTTGAAACATCTATTTCCATTCACAACTTTGGCAAATTCTTGTGTTTGCACTTGTTTTTATGTAAGCTGATGAGAGACCCATCTGGAACAAACATAGCGAAGCTGTAAATTGTAGAGTAGAATGCGAAATATCAACGTTTTTGAAATGTTAGTTGATGCCGCTATCTCCTCACATTACATTCGCCGATTTCCTTGCAAAATTGCTCACATATTGTTAATATTTCGATCATTCACAACACTTTCTGGTCGGCCAGATTTAGGAGGCAGTTCCGCAGACAAACTTCTATTTTTTCTTTTTAAATCACCACGCCATTTAAAAATCAAAGATTCACCAAAACATTTGTCTAAGTAAGCTTCTTTCATAAACTTAAATGTTTCTTGAGCTATTGTGCCCACAAACAATAGCAAAATTTTATGATACAACGCCTTTCGTTTTTCAACACTGAAACATTCACCTCCATTTCAGTACGGCAAAATAAAACAGTTCTTTAAACAAGCACAAAACTAAGAAAATAAAATCGTCTCCTTCGCTTAGAATATTTATAAACGTTCTGTTAAAAAATTTTGAAAATATGCTTTACTTTTATTTTTAAATTTAGTGGTGTTGCCACTAGGTAAAAAGTAACTGGAATAGGTGGCGCTGCAAAAGTTATCACATGACGCTGATTCGTGGTGTCATCTATCGAGTATCGGAGGAACTGGTTTTACAGTACATTGGAAAATAAAATTAATTCTTTAATTATTAGCTGGAAAATCCTACATACACACACACACACATATATATATATATATATATATATAAAATTGAAATCAATTAAAGAGGCAAAATTGAATATATTTTTAAACTGAGTGTCAGGTTGTTGCTGTATTCAATTCTTTAAAAAATCATTTTGTTGTATGATTATGTCGACCTGAAAATTGGAAACAGTTCGCCAAACCGATGAGCAATTTCACATTATCTCCTAAGAATAGAATAACAGTTCGCGAAAGATTTGCTTTAAACTACCATAGCGGAACTCAAGATCTTGATGCAAATCTAATGAACATAATTAAGTTGACACATTGTTAGATTGAAATAAACAATTATGGGAAAAGTAGTAAAAAATATCTGGGTTTTTTTTCCCAAAAATTTTTTTCATATGAATTAAATTTATGAGTATCATTTAATATAACATTCGAAAACAAAACTTGCTTATTTAAGTTAGTTATAATCATTTCAATAGACATTACAATTGATCAGTTGCTACAGACTTTAATTCTTCCTTCTTTGTTTTGTCTGTGCTCTGAACCCTCTTCATTATAGACTTCCTAACTGAAGTTTTAGAATGAGTTCATGTGAAATTTGAGAGAGTGGTTCAAAAATTATTTGTATTTGAAGACAGATGGCATATTGATGTTATCATTGAATGCTGCCATCAGTTAAACGAAGCCTAAGCTAATTTAACATTGACTCATAAGGAAGTTTTGATTTTGTAGTCATTTGCTGCCAAATCAAAATTTGGTTTCTGCTACGTCAAGTAGTTCATGTCATTTTCGTTGAGTAGTCACCGTCGATGATAAATGGATTCCCGTTATACAGCGGAAACCAAGCCAAATTCAAAATGTTCGGTTGTAACCAGTGAATTTCATCCAAAAATGGTGAAGGTGGTCTCGTTGGCCGGAAAAGTTATGATGAAGAATATTTGAAGTGCGAAATGCTTCATGATCATGAACATAAGCAATTGAAATTTAGACAGCTGTCTATTGGGCATGATGCTTACTAAAATAAATCATTTTTCATGCTACAAGAGCCATCTCTTAGATTTTCTAAGGTTTTATTGAACGATCTTCGAATCTCTTACATTACACGTCTTCATTGCCTGTTACGGTTGCATCACAAACGAGTATTTTATTCAAATCAAAATCTTTTCCTTCATTAGCCTTCATTAACTTTCATATCTTCGGCCAATGTTGCATAGTTATTTGATCAAGATCGGTGGTGTAGCTTCCATTCTTGGAAAAATATCCTTTCAGCCTCTAAGCTCATTCCTATTTTTTAATTCGAGTTTCCTATGCTCTTAAATTTAATTATGACATATTTACACGTTATAAAAATTTAGTAGTCATAATATTTAACGTAAAATCCTGATACACATTAGCAGAGCTGGTAGTCATTAGAAGAAATAAGAATGAAAATGTATGCATAAAGAAAACTGGTACCTGCCTCAAACTGATAACTAACCTTCCCAAATTCTTATTAATTCAAATAAAACACAATATTCATTAGGATTTTCATATTTTTTTTTTGAAAAAAACTAACAAAAATATAACTATCTCTTAACACAATTCATGTTTCTGGCCAAACATAATTCCTTTCTTACAGTAAAAAATAATTAACTCCGAAATAATAACTTTACATTATTCTTACACTATCATTGCTTCAAAGATTTCGAAGTCTAACAACTGCTTAAAAACTGCCGAACAACTCCTGCCATAATTTTACAACTATTTGCTCAAAACATTTTGATTTTAAGCTACAATATCCTATTAAGGCTTATTAATATGCCAGTAATAGAAAACTTCCCAACTTCCGAAGGATACCTAAATATCGTTTTATGGATTACTGTCAATGATAAAAACTTTCCCTAAATTTCTCGAAATAAAAATTACGGAGTAATTTAACAAAAAATATTTTATCATACTATTATGGATAACTTTTATCTACACTAATATAATAACAGAATTGATCTGAAATATTTCAATTTCGACAAAAAAAAATCTTGTGAGAAGCACATGTCCCTTTTCACCCCTCTCTGGGTACGCCACTGGTTGTAAATATTTCGGACCGACTCACTAGCATCTTTAGATCATCGAAATATCCAGCGGAAGGCTAGAAACGGGATGAATCTACTTTAATCCGAGAGAGGGATGAAAAGGGACATGCGCCTCCCCCCAAGATTTTTTGTTGAAATTGAAATGTTTCAGAATAATTCTGTTATTATATTAGTGTAGATAAAAGTTACAAAAATAGTATAATAAAATATTTTTTGTTAAGTTATCTACAATAATATAAATAATATTATTTCATTATACTGTTACAAATATAGCTCTAAGAATATTTTTGAAAAATCCTTTTTTATTTCTTATTATGCTTAAATGTTTTTCATCAGGAAGACAAATAAAGGATTCCATTTAAGCTAATTCCCAAGAAAAGGGGGGGGGAGTCCTTGCGTTGCCAAGAAATTGAGTCTAGGTCATTTTTTGTTGACGAGGTGCATCCCTATAGATGTTTGTTTCCCCTAACAGTTTCCGGGGAAAGAGTTACAGGCGGTATTCTTTTCTTCCTGATAGTGATGTATGAGAGCCTAAAACAGGTGTTCAGAAAGTATCCATCTCAGCGTATCACCCTTTTGTGGGGTTGAATCATCCACTTGTAGTCTCGGCTTTTGATTTTCGTAAACCATCAGTAGTCAAGAAATATAGTTAGGTCGATACATTTTCTTTTGCTCAAATTTATTAAATTTATTGATTTATAAATTTTAATTTGCTTGATTACTTTTCTTAATTTTTTGATTCGACTAAGAGTAAGAAGAAACACAGTTGTCACTTTTAAATCATTTTAACTGTTGGGAAAAAAATTCTAAGCATCTATTTAAAGCACAAAAGTGTGTTTAATATCAGAGAGGAAGAAGAAAATTATCAATAGGAAATGGAAATACAAGTACAAAACTCAAAAATTTCTTATTCTACAGAAATGATCTAAATTGACGTAAAAACGATTCTGAAATTTGAAAAATATGATATTTCAAATTACTTCAAACGTAAGGTAAGTGATGAAGGAAAATGGATATTCTTGACTAATTTTCGATGTAATCAGCCACGTATGTGTGTCCAAGATCTTCTTTTGGTAATGAAAAAGTGAAGAGGAAATCTTAATATATTTTACTGTTAGGAATACCAATGGCTCAACTTATTCCAAAATTGAAAATGGAGTTTAATGCAAATATTATGTAGTTGTTGAACAATTAAGAAATCAGATTTTTCTTTTCAAACACAAATCGGTAAAAAAAACTTCGTGAACGTCAAAAAGAAATGTCTTACATTCATTGAAACAGCAGATAAATTAAAGAACATTGTACAAAGACGTAAACAAGCCGTATCAGATATTGCCAATACTGTTACTGTTAGACAGGGAAAAGTACGTAGAAAAAAAATACTTATTCTTATTATCAAGACAATAATTTAATGTGGCAGAAATCGACACCCTTTAATAGGTCATTGCTATTATGGTCAAATTAACGAAACGAATGAAACAAAGACACATATCCATCACGATGGGAATTCCCTTCAGCCGATTATATTCCGAATTGATGGAGGAGATGAAATGCTGAAAAGGGGCATTTAAAAATTCTTCTACTAATAATGCATCATATTCATCGCTTAAAATGCAAAACAAAATTATACTTCCTTGCAACGAAATAATTTTAAGAAACTTGATTGAAAAAGTAAACTCCAGTAAGTATTTTCTTTTATAGTGGATGAAACCACAGATATTTCTTTGAAAAAGAAACTCTTTCCAAGTGTAAGATTTGCAGAAAATGACAGTTTCAATTCTACTTACCTAAAACCGGAATCTATTTTAAAACAAATAATAGACGAGTACAAATAATAGAATTGTTCTTTCACGTCTTGTAAATTAAGGTTTAAAATTTTTAATCAGTTTTTGGATGCTGTAGTTTTACTTCTTATAGAACGATTCATAAAACACGAAGCAGTTATGAGTTCATTGATTATTTTAATTGTACCGGATAACGAGCTTATATCTGCAAGTTGAAAATTAGATATTCCGAAAGGAGCATATTCTTCAGATTACAGTATTAGTATTTAGTGAATGCAGAACATATCATATACGGAAAAAGAATTTACTGGCACAATAAGATTAGAGAGAGAATAGATTAATTGCAATAAAAGCCTTTTAAGAGTGCAACGCAGATATTTGGGAAAATATCTGCATTTTCCCAAATATCCATAAGCTTTTATATATTTTAGTGACCTGGCTTTACAAGATGTACTGTAACATACATGTTAAAACATCGTTTTCAACCATGAAATATTATTATAATAATTTTGCATTAAGTTATAGTTCATAAGAAATGTTTAAACGGACTCTGTTATACATATATATAAATGCATTTGTAAGTGGAGAAATCTTAAATATTTTTCAAAAATAATAAAGGAGAATAAATATAACTTCGTTAAAACTGTATGTTTAGAATTTTTCATTTATTGTATTCTCGCCTTCTTATCCAAATATTTTAAATTATCACCGTTTTAACGATTAAATGATTTTTAGAAATTTTTCAATCATGTTGTTTATCACTGATTCTGGAAATAAATGAATTCAGCAGTGTTGAATAAGAGAACAAAGTAAAATTAATAAAGCGTATTATTTAGTTTTTACAAAATAGTAATTATAAACTTAAGAATTGCTTCTTTCATTAGAATGACGATCTGCACCCACTCAAAATTAATTTCTGGCTGCACCATTGCTTACAACTATAGCAATTAGTCCGTAGTGTGAACTAGTATGCCGGTTATTAAAAGTTCTATGACTTATTACAAGTGATGTCTTTGTTCCTGTTTCGTTACACTGATAATTGCTGTATTTCCTATTTGCACTGTTAATATGTCTCAAGTTAGCTAACTGTGTTAGTCTGGTCCTTAATATTTGGCACGAAAGAGTTATTTGCCAATTTTCTTTTTTCTGGACTGCTTTCACTCGTTACACCTACACGTTAATTTGTGTAACAATACTTGCTTTAAATAAATTTTTACCTTTCTGAGGCAAATTATATATGACTTCATTCCATTGACTTGAAGTGATGTGAAGAAGTATTCGCAATTTGCTTACATTTTTAAACGTCAGGCGGCGAGTACCCTTTGTTGCTCTGTATCCTATAAAATAACTAAATAAATACGTCTGGGAGGGAAAAATAATCATTATTGTTTTTCACACTTGAAAACCATTTTCTCACAGATTTTTTGAATTAATAAAAACTGATATGTCAGGTTAGCTAATGTAGTTTATCCTAGTACTTTATCCTTTGGCTCATATTTTCGGCCTCTTGCGTATTTGTGATAAGTGAAGTGGCATTTCAAAGAATGTAAAATATAATAAGATAAAATATAAATATAATAAGAAAGTAATATTCTTCAATGTATGCAAGTAATCCTTCTCTTCTTGTTGAATTTAACGCAACACTAGCTTGTTCTTGCACAGAAAATATCAAATTGTTCTGAAATTTGCAACAAATCATCTGAAGAAAAGGATTTTAATAAGAATTTACATTGATACATTCGTTATTTTGTTGTCAGGGCCTTCTCGAGTTATTGCAGTTTAACTATACATTATAGGATCGTGCCAATTAATAACTTTATAATTAGGACTCTTCCAAAAAAATTTTCGAAGTTCATTAATTATGTATGATAACCTAAAGGTATGATAAATCTTATAATTGTGAAATAGGTTTGAAGGCTTTTTCACGTATTAAAGAAACTTTTTGTTTGTAAAATTTGTATGGAGTCTTTCTCTCAAAACTGGACCTTAAAGACTTGTAGGCTTATTCATACGAAAGAAAAATCGTATATTTGAGAAATTTGCATGATATCAGTATCTGAGAGTAGTAATCTGAAGAATCAATTGTGTATTTACTCCAGTGAAAAACCTTTTTTTTGTGAAATTTGCAAGATAGAATTTTCCCAAAGGATTACTCTAAAAAATCATATTTACATTCATAACAATAAAAAACTTTTTATTTGTGAAATTTGCAAGAAGGCATTTTCTCAAAGTGGTCATTTACAAATTCATTTACGCATTCATACAAATGAAAAACAATATATTTGTGAAATTTGCCATAAGGCAATTTCTCAAAGTGGTTCTTTAAAAACCCATATGCATATTCATTCCAATGAAAAACTTTTTACATGTGAAATCTGCAGAAAATCATTTTCTCAAAGTGGTTATTTAAAAATTCATTTGCGTATTCATACCAATGAAAAACCATATATTTGTGAAATTTGCAAGACAGCATTTTCTCAGAGTGGTACTTTAAAAACCCATATGCATTTTCATACAAATGAAAAACCTTTTATTTGTGAAATTTGCAAGAAGACGTTTTCTCGTAGAGGTTATTTAAAAACCCACTTACAAATTCATACCAAAGAAAATCCTTATGTTTGAAAAATTTGCAAGAAGGCTTTTGCTGTTTATAACTATTTGAAAAGACATTTATGGGTTCATACCAGTGAAAAATGTTATGTTTGTGAAATTTGCAAACAGGCATTTTCTTCTAGTCATAATTTAAAAATTCATATGCGCATTCATACCCATGAAAAAATTCATATTTGTGAAATTTGCCAGAAGGCATTTTCTCATAGTGGTACTTTAAAAACTCATATGCGTTTACATACCAAGGAAAAACCTCATATTTGTGAAATTTGCAAGAAGGCATTTTCTCAAGGTAGTCATTTAAAAACCCACATGCAAATTCATACCAAAGAAAATCCGTTTGTATGTGAAGTTTGCCAGAAGGCATTTTCTGTTTATTATTATTTAAAAAAACATTTGCGCATTCATACCAATAAGAAACCTTATAATTGTGAAATTTGCAAAAAGGCATTTTCACAAAGTCATAATTTAAAAACCCATTTACGCATTCATACCAATGAAAAACCATATATTTGCGAAAAATGCAAAAAAGCATTTTCTCAAAGTAGTAATTTAAAAACTCATATGCATATTCATACCAATGAATAAGCTAATGTTTGTAAAATTTGCAAGATAGGTTTTTTAAATTTTTTTTTTGTATATGTAATTATTTAAAACAATATGTGTAATTTTACTAGTGAGTTAGCATTATGTTAGAGAAATTTACAACAAAGTTTTTATGAAAGCTCATTATTAAAAAACTATTGAAAATCATTATGTTTGTGAAAGTTAGAAGTTGACATTCGTTTTAAAGAATAATTTTGCAACATTATTGTATTCATACCATGGAAATGCCTTGTATCTCTGAAAACTGAAGAATGTTTTGTCTCTTGATTTTAAGGTATCCAATGTCATATCCTTATTCATTAAAAACAATTGTTGCAAGTTTGTGTAAATTCACACAAGTCTCATTATATCCTGCAATGTATGCAAAAATGGATGCATTGAAGGAAATAAACTTTAAATCTAAAAAGTGAAGCATGGAAAGTGTTTTTTTTTGTAGAGTCTGAACCAGAGTTTACTTTATATTATGCAAATTTGTTGAAAATATAATTCTTTTACACTGGTATTGTTTTTATTTGTTTTTGTCTTGAATTCTTATCTACATGAATCACTTTTGATTTGTTATGTTGTTCTGAATCAAAAGGAAATAAAATTAACAAGTAAGATAATAATATATAATGCTATATGTTAATTTCTGCTTAAAAATCAGTTATGACAGTTAAATTACCTAATTACTGAACAGTTTTTAAAATAAAAGTTTTTAACAAATTTAAACAAATTTAATTTAAAATTTTCTGTGCAATTTTATTATGAGATTTTTATTCAATATCAGAAATATGTGTAAAACTGCCTCAAATGCAATATTTTCATGTTTATAGCTATAGTATATTACATAATTTTAGATTTATTGTAATAACTTTGTACTCTGGATACCCTTCCTTTCTCTAGATCCTTCTCTATTTTTGACCCTCCTTCTTGTCAACCAATTTTTATATTTTTTCGGATGTCAGGGTCATATCTAGCTCTTTGCATCATTAAAAAAATGTACTATCACTCTCTGTAAAATCTTTGTTTTAAATTTGAATTGTAATTTAAGTACTGTAGGATACTTTCTCTATAATCCAGCTCTTCGCTGTTCCTGCTTGCCAGTAATCTGATATTTTTCCACAGGCTGACTAATCATAGAATATTATTTTATGCTTTTTGTTTTAAAGGAATAGGTATCAATACAAAACAGACAATCTTGTAGTTTTCATTTTCTGTAATTTCAGTTATTTCGTGGGTTTGACTTTTTGTTTGTACTGTGTTATACAATAATACATAGCCTTTGCTATTTAATTGTGTTGTTGTAATTTTCCAGTAATCTGGCCTTTTTGGTAATCCAGAAGTTCTCTGGTCTGATTTCTGCTGGATTTCCGAGAGAGTACTGTTTTGTTTTTAGGTATCATATAAACATTGCATGAAATGTATCATATATTTAATATAACAGAAAACATGAATTAATTTACATAAAACAGTACTTTCACTTTTTAGCCATACCATACATTTTAATGCCAAATTAGTGCATTATTCCTTTTTAACAATGAGTATTCTGTTCTATCTCAGTATTCATCAACCAATATGTGATTTTATCTACATTTTACATTGTAGCGAACCTCTTTCCACCACTTATATCCTCACCATTTGCTCATTCTTGTCTTGGTATTGAGATTGTGATAGTTCAAATCAGCTAATTTCTGCATGCACACTTACAGTATTAGTATTTATACCTGTGCATCTATCAGAACACACTTGCAACAAAAGCACCTGCTGAAGAGGATACTATTAGTATTTGCTTACCTATCCTAGTGCTTTCCTGATGATTCCATTTACTATTCTACTCCTCTCCTGGATCTGCATGAATTCACTTCTCTTCATTGATACCCAGACTATCCAAATTTGTCCTGGACCTATAGAAGACATCTTGTAATTAACTGTCCAAGAGAATTCCCGACAGTTATTCTTCATCACTGTGTTCCATTCTGATATAATAACATTGTGAGAAAATCATTATCACCCTTCAGTTCTGCTTTAACTAGTATTTTGATCTTTTTGCTCTTGCGCCTTAATGATATTCGGTACTTTTCCATTTCACCTGCACAAATTTTAGCAAGTAGACTTTATTGGTGACAACACACAGTTCACAGAAAAAAATGTATCTTGTTAGGCGACTTTATTACCTGGACTAATGAAATGGAAAAATACCCGATATTCTTATTTCACAATGCTTTATATATGACAGTAAAATCTATTATAAATCTTAATCTGTCCTGGATTTTTGTGACTTTCTGATCCAAGTTAACTGAAGATGGTATATGCATTCAATTACCCCTTCAAATTGGTGACCTGAACTTGTAACAAGTGTTGCTCCAAATTGAGTTTCTTCATATATTGTGCAATTGTTAGTTCAATTTACTGCTCTTGCTCTGTCTTAGCTCTTGTGCTATAACTCACTATTGCCCACTCACTGAGACTTTCGCTATATTTGGTAGCTGTTTTTATGTGTTACCTCCAGTAACTTCTGCATAAAATGGCTCTTGAAGTGGGTTTCTAGTCCACACCATCATACTTTCGCTACACATCACTCTCATTCTTCAGCATGTTGCACAACATATCCTGTTTGTGCTCTTGTGTTATGAAAGGCAATCAATCTCAGCATCATTTCTTATTCATTGTTTTCAGTGCAGCCTCATTTATCTATAGCCTTGTACTGAACTTTTTCATCACATTAAAATTAATTACAAGATGACCATATGACATTCAAAGTGTTGATATCTTTGACTGGAAAGACTTTATTATGGATAATACATTATTAATTATTCTAAGGAAAGTAATCTTTATTGACAGATAAACTTGAAATATATATATATTTAATAATTTTGATTTTACATGTGGTATTGTGCATTCACTTAATATTTATTAAAGGTGAATTGAATTTAAGTTCATCAATTAGAATTTTCTATTTTCAACTTATTTTAGAATTTTCTTTCATTAAGAGATTTCCAAGAGGTAAATTAGATTGTATCATATGCTTTTAAAAAGCAAATATGATGTTCTTTGTGCAAGAATTCCTTCAGGTGAGTTCATCAATTTTCCGAAATTGCATATAGGTGATTAATTTTATACAGTTCATATTTTAGACATCTCTAAATTTCAATTCTTATATTCGAGAATTAGATTCATCCTAATTCTAAAATAATGAGGTAGCTTTTATAAATTCCCCAATTATAAACATGAATGATTTTTTAAATTTCTGAACCTCATGATAAATCTGTTTTATGTTTTTGTGTAGAATCCAAAATGTATGTGTTAGCATTTATTAAATATTGTAAATGATTGTCAGACATTTATTTAAATTTGCAAAGACATAATACAGTTTACATAAATGTAAATGTAGTACATAAATTGATTTCATCATGTATTTAAATTGAATAATTGTTTAATTTGTTGTAGTGTGTTTTCAGCTTGTTTTGTAATATATTTGTATTTTTGTAATATTTTTGTATATTTAAATATTTTAGCTAATAGATAATAAAAAAAAATTATTTTTCCAATATGAGATAACCAGTTCTGAGGCAGAAAAAAGGTACTGTCATTTTATTTCAGCCATCCCTTCACCCAATACCTTCACTAGTTTTTTTTTTTTAATATTTTAAAAAAAAAAATGGTGTAAAGAAAAAAAAAAGTGTTCTGTTTTGTAAGTAGAAGAAAAATCGATGAATGTTCAAATCATCTGTAAAATTCCAAATATTAAAGTGAATGCAGATTATAGACTTAATTTAAAAAAAGACATAATCTCACAAATTTTTAAATTTCATGTGAGTAATAAGTTTCTTGGTACTAAAATAAGGGTGCTTAAAATTTTCCAAAAAATAATTTCCAACCGGAAGCGTTTCATGAGATATTTAATGAAACACTCAATGAACTTAGTGACTTAGTGACCATAAGTTTATGATGCATGAGCCTTATCTGGTTAAGCTGTGATAATTATTTCTTTAAAATATCTGAAGTTTCTTTTTATATCTCAAATATTTTATCAAAAGTTAGATAAAATACGAAGTTTAATGAAAGATAATGTAAAATGAAAGGTTAAAATCTTAAATATGATGTCAACTTATGAACAGGTTGAGGAGGTTTTCGTGCTTCAAATCAATCAAAATAAAAACAAATGAATTTTAAAAAATGTTGAACCTTATGAAGAAATACTAACCATCGATCTACTTGAAGTACTGTAAATTTTATCAAAACTTTTTTAAAGATTCTGTTTTTGATCATTACAGAATACCTCTTATTAATATATACTTAAGATAATATGGTTATGATTTGAATATGTCTGAGGATACGTAAGTAGTACAATGAATATTTTTATAAGTGTGTAAGTGGTACTTTGAAATATATATATTAAAGGTTTTTTCTCTCTATATATATATAACTCTTTTAACTAATAAAATTTGAATAACTTTAAGAAAATTGGAGGATTCCCTTGATTTCAGTTGAAGAGAAAAGGAGACATTGAAGCTACTATGAAGAAATACACAAAAAGAGAGAAATATGTACATAAAAACTCTTCCATTAATTCTGATTACTGGAGGACCTATATTGAGCTAAATGAATATCGTGATAATCATTAAAGTGTTAACCATTCTATAAGCTTTAAAATTCTTGTCGATAAAACTCAAATACTATTGTAAGAAATTTGGGCAGCTTAAAGGGTTCAACTTATTTTCTTCAATATTTGTCTTTTTTTTTTTGTCCTTTCGAGGCAGGGAGATGATTAGCTATTTTCATGTATAATGCCAATTACCTGTACTATATTTATTCCACAAAGTAAATATTGAATTAAAATATCTCTTTCCTTGCTTTCTTACTTGCAAGTTCGTCAATAGTGTCATCCTACTTATTTTCTTCTGACAAATATTTGTCTAATGTAATTGAATCTAGATTACGCAAATCATTGCGACACATAGACGATCTTAACTAGGATTTAATTCGCCACTAAGAGCTTATTGTTTTAATCAAAAACAAAATAATGTTATTGCCCATGTTTCAAACTAAAGTGTGAAATATGCACATGACTTCATTATTTTCATTTTAAAGCAGCAGTAATCATGTTTAACTTCAATATATTTAATATGATAATTTATATTTTGCTTTAATTTTAATATCTGAAAAGAATGAAGTTGTCCATTTCAATAATTTATCATTTGCTTTAACATAACATTTAACTGAATATTTTCATAATGGTTAAAAAAAAATAAATTTTTAATAAAATACTAGTTCCTTTAGTAGCTCAATATGTTCTTTGTATGGAGCATTTTTTTTTTTATTTTGATGTATCAGTGTTACATGAGTCACGGAGAAGCTAATGTGGTAAAGATAAGAAAACAAAAATTGGAAAAGTTAGTGCTTTTAATACATAATTTTTAAAATTTTTGGTTCATTAATTTTATCAATAAAATATATAGTCTGTTTCCTAAGTGTAAGATTTGTTTCAAAAAAATATATGTACAAGCTGTGTTAATAATAAACGCATTAGTTTTTATTGGGACAATGACAGCTTCTTAAAAACTTTAGGACTTGTACTTTGGGTAGCCTATTTTTCTCAATTTTTTGAAAATGTTCCTCGCAATCCTGTGTATGGTATTATAGTTTTGTAAAATTTGTTCTATCAGACTTTATTAAACTCATTTTAGGAAAAACCTTTATCAAAGTATTTGAAGATTTTTCGAAGAAATAACTATTTATCTATATCCTTTTTCCTTGCACAGGATTCTCAATCATTTTGTACAAAACAACGAGAAAAAAGTTCAAACCTTCTTCCTGACTACAAAAAAAGAAAAACTTAGTATTTTTAAATGCAAGACAGTCATGAAAAATAAATATCTGAGAAAAAGAATTTTAAAAGTTCCGAAGTTGAATTAGAGAAATGACATTAAAATCTGTGAAAGAAAATATCCTTATATCACTAAATTATTGTTGGATGTCAATGCATATTTGCTTTTCCTTCCCCCAACGTAAAATAGATTGCGCCGCGCCATGTAAGCTTCGGCTGCGCATGTGTGCAAAGGAGGGTGAAGTTTCCCCAAGAACGTCACTATTACTCTTACTACTGATGCTGCTGAATCTCCAAGGGTTAAGCTTAGGCTGCCGCGCTGAATTTTATATATGTTTTTTTACTCATGTAAATATCTGTCGGGGCCCAAAATCCTCCCGTTGGCGTGGTGTGGATGTTAGAAGAGGGGGTCAGATGTCACCCTCGTCACTTGACCGTGGTTCAAAATTACGAGGTCCGTCGCCAATAGCCCTCGTGTTACTTCTAGTGCGACGTTAATAAAAACTAAACTAAACTAAACTTACTCATGTAAATAAACCAGCTTTTCGTAACTGTGCCATTGTTCTCTTTGCATTTACTTCTGATAATTGTTATGAGCCCAGGAACAGAAACGATGAACCATTAGCAGTGCACATTACGAAAGAATCTATATGAAACGGCACTAAAATACAGAGCTACGCATTCCTGATAAAAAAAAAAAAAAAAAAAAAAAAGCTGAAACTGATTATGGCGCAACTAAACGCTACAGAGAGGCTGAACAAGCAAAACTATGATATGCGGAAGCCGCAAATAGAAATGGTCGTGATAAAAAACGTCTACTGGGATTACGTCAGTGGCAACAAAGCTAAGCCTAATGAAGGTGCCACGTCCGACGCCATTGAAAAGCTACGGAGATGGACTGAAATCGATCGAAAAGCTCGTGTAAACATTATTTTGTGTATCAGCCCAAATGAACTTTGTTATGGAGAACTTCCACCGATGTTTGAAAAAAGCTAAAAGCTGTATTCGAATCTAAAGGAGCTGCCAAAAAGTCTTCTCTACTGAAACAGCTATTGTTCTAGAAAATGATCGACACAGAAACCATGTCAGATCATCTTAAAAAAGAATTTTTCGACACAGTAGATAAGCTGAAAGAAAAGCCTCTGGATATTGCCGATGTTCTCTTATCTATTTTACTTCTATGCAACATTCCGAACTATATCGAAAATTTCCGATGTGCTATTGAATCCAGAGATGAACTGCCGAATCCTGAAATTCTCAAAATAAAATTGCTGGAAGAATTTGAAGCAAGAAAAGGAAAAATAAATCGTGCATCACAGTGTGCTCTATACGCTTCAATAATAAAGGATAAGCAGTATTCAAAAATGAACTCTTAGAATTGGAATGCAAACCAAAACAAAGCAGCGAATTAGAAGACTTTTAGAAATCTGATGTGTAATTACTGCTCAAAGTTTGGACATAAACCATCAGAAAGTCGGAAGAAAATATTTGGCAGGAAACACGCATCTCCAAATCACAACTCTTCCATGTTAGTGAAATCTGATTAATATGCATCGTCGGCTATGTGCTATAATAAAGGCCAGAACGAAAGAAATTCAATCTCCTGGTGTTTAGATAGTGGAGCTACCTCTCATATGTGCAACGATGAAAAGCTATTCAACGAAATAAGTAAAGAAGCGAACTGTTTCGTAAAATTAGCTGTTGATAAAACCACTGAAGTAACCGGCAAAGATTGGGTTAGCATTTTCTAGAACAATAGCTGTATGATAAGAAAACCAAAAAAATAATAGCAAATCGAGATGCAAATTTATTGAAGAATTTTAAAACCATCTGCCAGCTTCAGAAATGGAATTCATTAACCTGCCTGAATTCATTTGCCTTAATTCATTGAAAAACAAAATTCTACTCTCAGTGAGGATACATCATCTGACCTTGGTGATATAACAAAAAGAGAAGCAACGTCATCGGACTCCCAAACAAAAACCAAAGCTTCGAATAACTAGGATGCCATGCCAACGGGATAGAAGCGTTTGTCACCGCACTCCTGGAAGGCCTAGGATTTTAAAAGCAGGCAAAAGAGGTTGTCCAAAAAAGGAATATAGACAAGTTTCCATAATTACGGATTTTTTCGAAACAAGCCCGAGCGTTCAATAGGCTCTCCCTGAACCGAACAAAATAGCTTGGAAAAATGCTATGATGGTAGAACATCATGCATTAATTAAAAAAAATGCATGGGCATTAGTTCCAAGACCCAAACATAAAAAGTTTATAAGATCAAAATGGGTTCTAAAAACAAAGTTGAAAGAAGATGGAACAGTTGAAAAATTAAATGCAAGAATTGTTGCTAAAGGTTGCTTTCAAAAACCTGGAATAGATTTTAACTAGAATTTTTCTCCAGTTGCAAGATTAAGTTCAATCCGAACTGTTATTGCTGACGTTGTTGAAAACAACCGTACTGGATATCAACTAGACTTCGTGATGGCATACGTAAATGGAGATCTGAATGAAATCTTTATTTAGTAGCCAGATGAATTTCGTGTTTCTCCTGATAAAGATCAAGTTGGTTTAAAATCGTTCTCTTTGTGGTCTCAAACGATCAGGGAGACAGTAGTACAACAAATTGGACACTAAACTCAAATATCTTGGGTATAAATCGTTAAATGCTGATAAATGTGTTTATCACATGAGATCATCTTCTGCTGAAGCAATCATCATTGTATATGTTGATGATTTAATGGTGTTTACCAGCAGCAAAAACGTTTATGAAAATATTTATGATGAGTTAGCAAAAGGTTTTCAAAATGAAAGACTTAGGAATATTGCATTCTTGCTTAGGAATTGAATTCAAACAAGAATAAAACAGTTTAACTATATCACAATCAAAGTACATTGATGATATCTTGCTCAAGTGTACAAAGTGCAAGATGCAAAAACTGTTGCAACTTCCATGGATACAAGCATTAAATTAACCAAAGAGATGTCTCCACAGAATGAAGAAGAAAAATAAGAAATGAAAACTTACCATTCCGATCTTTAATTGGATCTCTAATGTATCTGTCTGTCGCCGTAAGTCCAGACATTACTTACGCTGACAATTTTCTTATCCAGTTTAACAACAATCCAGGGAAAACACATTGGATGGCAGCAAAAAGAATCCTGAGATACTTGAAAGGAACTAAAAATCAAGGATCAATTTACAAACTATCTTCTAAACCATTAATAGGATATGTCGATTCTGACTGGGCTTCAGATATCAACGAAAGGAAATCTTGCACAGGATATGTCTTCAATTATGTTCAAGGAACGATTTCTCGGGAAGCAAGAAAACAGCGAACTATTGCATTATCCACCACAGAGGCGGAATATATGACTCCCTCAGAAGCTACAAAAGAGATTCCTTACTTACAGAGATTTCTCAATGAATTCTTACAACAAGAGACTGATACACTGTTATAAGAAAAAATTATCTTCGACGAAATTATCTTCGCCTCCATTGGAGTAGATTCACTGAAAGCAACCCTTGTTTAAATTGTGGTGTGTAATAATTGAAATAGGTCTCATCGTTGATGAGATTTCGACGCAAAAAAGATGGCAACAGCTCATCGCGTCACCAATCAAAACTAACCAATGAATCACTTAAACCTTTGCTTTGGCATCATTTAACAGGTGACAGCGCGAATGGTAACACCAACTTGCTTTAGTTGCCCCATCAGTCTTCCAATTAAGCCATATTATATCTACTTAAGCCTCCATCGTATCTACTTAATATTTTTAATTTATAACCAGATTGATTCATTATTTATTAGCGTCACACTTAGAAGAAACAGAAAGGCTCATAGTGACAAACTTAGAAATTTTGAACCATGGTTAAATTATGAAGAGAGACCTGTGTGTGAACTGGTACCCCACCATTTACTTGCATTTTCACTTTTTCTTGAAACTTTCACTGATCTTTCAACAACAACAGAAGTTAAACACCTGAATAGCTGATAGACAGGGAACTCATTTTTGGCTTGGATGTATTAGGCCAAAATAGAAGAAGAAGAAAGAAAGAAGGTGGTGTATGTGGTGATTCACTTCAACAACAACGACAGAGTTAAAACGCCTTAATAACTGACTAAACGGGAAATTTCTTTCTGCATAGGTTGTTTAAGGCTTCAGCAAAGATGACAAGACGAGTTTTCTCCGGACCGACAGATCGAGTGTTCAAATCGACGCCGCCATTCCAGGTGGACCGATCGTCTTCCATAGGGTGTGACCATCATAACATATTCTTTTCGCGTACCTTTGATGGTCTTCCATGTACCCTTTGGGATACGCGTACCACCAGTTGAAAACAGATGGTTTAGACACACAACTGGGAGCGAAATAATTTGTAACGTTGTTTTAACGAGCTCTTAAAAGTATAAAATGATTAAAAACTGGTAAGATGCCTACAATTTTATGGTTAACTGTATGTGAAAAAAAATATTTGTGATCTAAAAAATTTATTATTATTTGTCATTTTTTCTGTCATCGCAGCAAAAGGAGAGGAACCAGTTTGACACACCGTATCGTAAGTAAAGTACGTGAGTGGTGCAAAAAAGCACCTACTTTTGATGACAGAATGAGTGGCTAAACCATTCTGGTATTACCATTGTGTGCTGCCATTTGTTAAATGGTGTTAGTTTTAATTTTTCCACCATTTGTTGCTAAATTAAAATTGGATTGATGGCACGTCTTATTCGTTGTTTTTTAAGTGTCTCGCAGTTTTTATTTTTCGCTTTGATAGATTTCAACATTTTATCCATGTCTCTTTACTACAAAAAAGAACTTTCGGATTTCAGTCTTCCAATGGCTGAAGTCGAGCCTCATAGGTACCTGCAGTTTATGACTAGAGTTATGGGATTCACAAATTCTGATTCCGTCAAGACTCTAAAAACGAGTTTTGGACCGCATTACTATTCGGTTGAAATCCCTAGCCTCATTAGTAAATGCAATGTACGATTCAAGTTATGGGATTCAAGTTCTGGGATTATCAAGATAATTATGACAATTTATAAGATTTTAAGCGCGGTAATTTGAATGTAACATTTTTTGATAAAGTATAGAATTTGGCGAGTGGAAAAGAAACATAGATACATTCCTCGTCACTTTATACAAAGTCCTAAAATAGGAATATTTTTTCCTATAGCTTCCATGCAACTCCTACAAGACGTTTATTTCAGCTAACGAAAGATATTTTTTTCGTCGATTTGACTTATTAATAATTACTTAATTTTATAAGTTACACCTACCTTTTTACAGTATATATCAGTTTTTAGTACTTTCAAATATTTTGTTAGTCATAACTTTGGATATGAATGTGTAACAAATTTGTGATAGATATGAAATACAATAAAAATGGGGAGTAAATATTAAGATTTTAAAAAGAATTTAATTTTCAAACAATTATCTCTTATTTTTATTTCTAAATTATTAATTATTTTAAAATTTCTTATTTTCTTACTGAAAGTAAAAAAAAAAAAAAAAAGAAACGACAGTAATGTTGTTTTCTGAAAGGTCAACATTATGTATATTTTCCAAGAATGTGAATAAACATACATAAACATGTACATTCATTCACTCACACACATATACACTTACATGCAGAATGAATCAATAAAACGTGCGTAATCAGCATCTTCAAATCCATTTAGTTCCTTTCATTACTTGCTTAGCAATAAACAGAAACAAAAGGTATTCCATTTTAGAACATTCAATACAAATGCTTAGTAAAATTTTGCTAATGGCTGTTCGTAAATGAGCAGAAATTACCACAGTAATCAGAATATTGATTGCTTCCAAATCTTGTCAGGAAAGTTCGGTAATTGCAGCATTCCTCATTAAACCTGCATCCGTATATTTTTATTGAAAGCAAATCAAATGCACCCTTATGATTGATAAAAATGGGTTTAATTTTTCTTCGCTTTTTTTTTTATCTTAGTCATACTTGACAGCATTTGTTGCCTTTTAGAGCGAATTAAATATCAAAATTAATTTAGATTCAAAAACTAAGGTAAAAAATTTTTCTTTTTCCATTTCGATAAATTTTTAGCACACTAGGAATCGTTTTGTTTGAAAAAATTTCAATTTAGAAACGAACTTTGAGGAGCAGTTACTGTCAGTTTATTAATTAATATGTTATTTTTCCAGAGAAGCAACGAATGCAGTTGAACGTAAAATTATCAGCTTAAAACAATTTCAATTTATATTTATTAGAAGACAGTAAATTTTCAACAAAAAAATTAATTAAACGAAACTGCTTAGTCAAATGAGAATAAGAAATAATTTTTAAAATTAAATGTTTATTTAAACAACTTTTTTTGAAAATAAAATTTTGAAAGTAATCCAAAATTGTCTGAAAATTTTTAAAAGCACCAAGTTGCACTTATTATTACTCTGTTTCTAAGAGCTAACAGTAACCATTGAGACAAATCTTTTTTATTTTTAAAAATATATCAGTCATTGTAATTTTTTTTTTTTAAAAAAAGGTATTCAATCTTTCAATACTCATCATGAATTTTGCGCATTCTTTTGTTTTCAATTAAAATGGTGGTTTCTAATTTCCCATTTTCTCATCCATATTGCACAAAACGTTAGAAATATTAAAAGATCTGAACTGAAAAAAATTTCCAAGCAGAAATATTTTACTTATTTAAATAAAAATACACAAATATAATGAATCTACACAATATTTCTGATCAGAAATTTCTAGGTACTATCTGATAACTATAAAATTAAATATAAACATTCAACATTAATTTGATTAGAACGTATTTGTATTCATAAGAAAAAAACACAGCACATAAGAAAAAATAATGCAAAACGATGATAGTTAAAACAAATTGTGACAAGTTACTCTTAATCATACGAGGTGTGGATATTTAACAACGAGACTGACGCTACTACGGAAGTACGCATGCGCCAAACGCCAGCGATAGACATCTGTTCAGCATGAAGCCCTTGCTTTTGAATGCAATGCGTCTCGCTTCTGTAAATAATTCCGTGTACCATATCATTCGTTAGCATTAGAGGGTTTTTCTTTTTTTTGCCTCGTCGAAAGAATGATATGTATAACAACAGATCAACAAATTGTAGCGAAATTTAGCATGAAACTTGGGAAAACCGCTATTGAAATTTATAATTTATTAAAAAAAATAGTGTATGGCAATTAATGTGTATCTCTTGCGCGTGCTTTCGAGTGGTTTAAGTGTTTTCAAGATGGCCGAGAAGACGTTGAAAATTATTCACATACGGGTTGCCCTCACACGTCGAACACGGATGACAATATCGAAATCGATAAACTGGTTCGTTGTGATCGTCAACTAAGTATTCGTGAGATTTCTGAGACTGTAGGAATTGACAAATAATCCGTACGGCAAATTATTTCACCCAGACAATGTACCGGCTCTTTCCACATTGCATGTCTAAAGGTTCCTAACCAAGTACAGCATCCCAGTGTTAGACCATTCGCATTTTTCACCGAATCTTGAGCCATGCGATTTCTATACTTTTCCTAAAGTGAAATCAGCATGAAAAGGAACAAGATTCGAATCCGTTGAAGCTGTGAAAGAGAAGGCCACACGCGTCTTGAAGGAGATGGCAAAAGAAAACTTCCAGCTCTGTTTCGAACAATGGAAGATTCACATGGAGGGTTATAGGGATAGAAGAGGGATGTGTATTCAAGGGGATAATAAGTAAATATGTATGAAATCAAAATAAAATATTTTACAGCGTCAATCACATTACTTAATAGTCACACCTTATATATTTACGTGTATTAATTTTATTAGCCCTTGAAGAAAACAAAGAGCATTTTACTGTCAGAACACCGTATATATGTAGTTGTAATCTTGTGCAGACTTCACATGATGAAACATACACACATACACAAGAAACACTGCATTGAAACAAAAATTGACAATTACGATGAACACTGGGTGAAAATATGAACAGCACTGTGTCGCAATTTGGCGACCATAGTGAATGAGCTCCCAAATCCACTCCAAAAAATCCGAAAGTGAACGGCTCGATCGATTTCTTGGTTATAGAATTTCGCGGAAGAATCGAAATCCGAATTGAAGAGGACTTAACAGAAGTTCATCTTTATTCATCTACTATCGCCATCTTTTAGAACGAAACATTTAATAACGATTTTGCTTCAGAAGCCTATGTGGTGGCCGTGGTAGCCTAGTGTCATCGACGCAAACTCTAGGAAGGCGTTATTTCCATCGAGTAGTGGCTTATGCCCTGAAGCCTCCAAGGACCCCCGAGTAGTATAACTGATACCCGTTAAGTCAGTCAAAGCTCCAAGTCCTCGAATTGGCGTGGTGTGGTAGTTTGGAGAAGGGCCATGTCGATTGTTGTCCTTGTCACTAGACAGAAGGTTAAAATTACGAATTCCGGCGCTAGTAGTTCTCGTGTGGCTTCTGAGTTCGAAGTTAATAAGTAATCAATCAATTACTCGTCTACGTAGAGTTAATATGTGGACTTATTTTTCTATTCAGAAGCTTACGAATAATAAATTATGTTTTGAATCACTTCACTTTTTAGTTCATTAAGCATTCCATGAATTTCTATTTTCAGAATTCGATTTTCCTGGGGCTATTATTAGGAAAACGAATTTGATTTACGAAAGCATTTCTTTTATCCCTCTTAACATTTTTATAACTCTAGCTTTATTATGTTCGGAAATTATGTGTACCACTCAGTATTATTATTAACTTATAATACTTCCTTAAAGAATCGGAAGAAAGAAATCATTTTTACTTTGATAAAGTTAAGTAAATAATCATATTTAAAAGAGAAATTCCGAAATAAGGATTTCTTTTCAATAGACCTTTATCAAAAATTTTTATCAAAAGAATTTTCTGTGTAAAAAGGAAATCATTTTGAAGTTATTCTAAAAAAAGATTTTATTGTGTAAATGCATTAAGTGATTAATTAGATAAAACGTTTTTTTGTTCAGTGCACTTGATTTTTAAAAACCTTTTTGTAAAAAAAGGGTGAATAAAATTTGTGAGATAGATTCGAGAGTTTTAATTTATTTTGTCTTTCCGAAATGAATTAGATTTAGATATATAAAACAGTAATTGAGCATGAACAAAAAAATTGCAAAGCGTAAACTAGAAGAAATGTATAATCAATTTTCAAAAGCATTTTTCATGTGTAAAAACCATTACGATTATTTAAAAACCTTCAAAAGAAAAAAAATTCTATTTTAAATTTTCCATAAGAATTTCGCATTTCCAAAAAAAAAAAGTTATATACAATTATTTTGAATTAGTACTTACAAATTTACGCGTAAACCATAAATAATTGTTATCTACCCAAATAATATGGGAAAAAAATATTTTTTACATTGTACGATCAAAAAATTTTCTGATTCGTTGTCTGTAATGAAGAGGAAATGTTTTTTTTCTGAGACTGACAGCAATAATCTAATGTACAAAAAATAATTTTTTTGAGTGTTTTCATTCCTTTATCAGCACTAAACTTAGTTTTTTAATCTGTATCATTACGATAAAAAACTTTTAGGGTTCAGTTGTAGCCGTGTACTCCTATTTAAACTCGGACATTTTTTTTAAGAGTTTGTAAATAAAAGTAAAACGGAAAATAAAAATACTGTTGTTTTTTTTATTTGTCGATTGATATACTTATATTATACGTAATCAAGATTCGAGGAAAGGAATAAAAGCAGGGTCAGTTTTTTCTGTAATTTTTCGAAAAATATGAGGTTTTTACACCTCGAATCTATCATATTATTTCTTTTCTGTTTTTTTTTTATGGCATATTTCAATGCTAAATGATTTTGACAATGCGCATTTAATTTATAATGTTGGGCTATCCTCAATTTTATTGAGTTGCATATAATAAAACCTCGACCCAACCAAATGAAATTATGCGAACTAAAGAAAGGTAATTAAGAGAATAGAAGAAACATCGAAGCCAAATCAAGAATATACTCGTAAGTCGCGGTTAACATGTGTGAACTTGCATCCATAACTGATTGGTTCAAAGCAAAAGGTTCAAAAGTGACCAGACAAGTGGGTAACATTAAAATTATATTTTTTCCGAGTTAGATTATAGGAGACTGAGAGAAAGAGCAAATTTTGTATAATCATAATCTGATAAAAATAAAAGTTTTGGACCTAAATTTGACTGAATCATCTACTGAATGTGAATTTCTATTTCTTAGACTTTCATTTAGTGAATACCAACTTAAAAAAAATTAAGAAGTTAATGATAGAGTCACGAATTATTTTTTCATTCCATAAGAAACATTTTCAAAACAATGAGTCTCTTGAAGAACGTTCAACGCTTTTACATCCTTCTCCTAACTTCCACCCCCACCAATGACTTTTATGAATGATTTTAATATACAATAGATTTATCAAAAACGAAAATCGGATGACCTTTACAATTTCTCCCAATTCATTTAATTTCAATATAATTAATTTATATGATCAACGTAATCCGGCCACCTTTATGTTTCTCTTTTCCCTCCGGATATCAGAGATAGATAAAAGGTTCTCTTTTACTGCAGTATCAGTTGCCACTCTATGGGAAAGATTATCCATTAGTGTTTGTTATGTTGCAGCAAGAGTTACATGTCATTCTTGTTGAAGAACACTGGTCAGCTCCGTTCCCAATTTGCGACGTTGTGCCCAAAATCGCAATCATCGATCTAATACATCCCGCAGGTATTCAATGGGTTTCTCAACAGGCTAATCCAATCTCTGAAAATCCACATCAGTAAGCCATATCTACTCAGACAGTTCAGTTTAGTATGACTGGAGCCTCTTCGAGCTGTTGCCACAATGCAGACAGCGCAGTATTACCCAATACGTCAAAATAAGCTTCAATCATTCTTGCATAGGTATCTAACGGCACAGGACACATTTTATGTGAATAATTTCCTAAAGAACTATGACTGTCTTCCAAAATTTAACTTAAGACACCACACACTCAGTTAAAAAAGCGTTTACCAGGCATTCTCCATACTCAGACTCTACTATTGGGTTACCAAATAGTAAACCCTGATAATTCCTCTTAACACGTGACGGCATTGTTCAAGGCTGCAGTGTTGTTGATATTTGCAACACTGTAAGCGAAGCTTGACGATGATAGCAGTAGTGTTTAGTTTATAAGCATAAGCTGTGGTCCGAAAATGAAGTGTTCAAAATTCACGAGATACTGCCATTATTTACTGTTATTGTACCCAAAGGCGTAATGAAATTCCTGACAAAATTCTACGGCCGAATCCATGCAAGTGGATTTCACGGCTCTTCCTTATTCTACGGCGCAGGTCTATCAGATAGCATTGACTACTAAATCATTGTTACATAATTATAACCCATATATGTTTGCATTTCACAATAACACCACATGAAGTAAACGGGACTCTTCTAACATCTCAGAAATATCATAAATAAACCTTTCACAACAGTCAAAGTTCATCACTTCACCGCATTCATTTATCTTACTTTTCCCATCCATTGTACTATTCTATTTTTGAAATTGCGATTACGAATTCGATTCCATTATTTTCCACTCTAGAAGAGATTTTTCTCCCTCTCTTTTCCTTGGATCTAGAAGTTCGCCACCACTATGATAAGTATCCAGATACTTTTGATTTTATTCAGGAATAACCATGCATAAACAGTCAGATGTCTGTGAAAGCATTTATTTACTCTTACATTATTTTCTAATTTCTCATTTTTCTATATTTTTCCGCTTTTTCAATTGCTATTAATTGACTTTATTTTCTTTCAATTTATTATATTTTCCCATTTATGTAGTTTTTCAAAAATTATTTTTATTTTATATATATATACACTTTATAACCAAAAAATCGACGCACCGAAAAGGAATGTCTGATTGTAATGAAATTTCATATGCAAAAACATTTGGACCGAACATGCAAATGATTAAAATTTGGTGTTCAATGCATGAACAGCGGCAGCTACAGCACATCGAACAGCGCCACTCAGCAGTTGTATATAAGAAGAGATTCCTAATCTGATGGTCAAATTTTCTGTTGCATTGCGATTTAAAATACCTTTCAACGACTGAAAAAATGCTTCACCGCAGGATTCGAGTTCCTTACGAGCAACTGTCAGAGAAAGAGGTCGTATCATTGGATTAAAAGAGGCAGTTTGGGCAATCGGAGAATAGCTCGTCATATGGGTCGAAGCGATGCGGTGATTATAAGATGCAGGCAAGAATGGATTGACAATGGTAGATTTCAGCGTCATGATGGTAGCGGTCGACATAGGGACACAGCAGATCGGGAGGATAGAGTGATTGTCAGATTAGCTGTCATAGCACCTGATTCATCGTTATCAACTATCAGACGTGCAACCCGCACAAGAGTGTTTACCATGACCATTTACAGACGGCTGATAGAGCGAAATCTACGCTCGTACCGACCGCTGAACCACCTGCCACTCACGCCTGCACACAGTCGAGCCAGATTACAGTGGTGCTTGTTTCGATCAGGTTGGAATGATGTTGACTGAGGACGTATAGTGTTTATCAATGAATTCCGCTTCGAACTGTGTCCAGATGATCATCGTAGACGTATCTGGAGACGTCCAGGGCAGCGTGCTTATAATGCTCTCACTATTGCACGCCACACAAGCCTTCAACTAGGCAGTTATGGTCTGGGGTGCTATTTCCCTTGAGAGCGGGACCCCTTTGGTCGTCATTACAGGCACACTTTCAGCACAGCGGTACGTCGACGACATTCTGAGACCTGTTTTGCTACCGTTCCTTTTGCAGTACCCTGGCCTTATTCTTAGCAAGATAATGTCAGACAATATACGACATGTGTTACTATGAACTGTCTTACAACATGCAAAACACTTCCTTGGCAGCTAGTTCGCATTCCAATCGAGCATGTCAGGGATATGATGTGAAGGCAACTGCATTTACCAGGGAATGTTGATGACCTGGCCCGACACTTGGGGCAAATTTGGCAAGAAATACCACAGGAGGCCATCAGGGAGATTTATCACTCTATGCCACGTCGTGTGGCAGCTGGTATCCAGGCTAGAGGGGGGTCAACATCTTATTCAGCTTGTTGCTTTGTAAGTATGTAACTCAAAAATAAATCAGTAAATTTTTCTGAAATTTGAATGATTTTCTATTCTGTGCGTAATTTTCCTATCCGCCAATTTTTGTCTGCATCGAACAGCACTTTCTTGGTGCGTCGCTTTTTTTGTTGTAGGTTATATATATTCGAAGGATATCGTAAGAGTTTAAATATTACTAAGAAATAATCAATGTAAGAGGATAAAAATTTTACTCTACGTATTAATTGTTCCTAATATACGATCCCCAATATTCTAAAATTTGAATTATTACTTTAAATTATCAAGATAGAAGTTTAATTTGTTTTTATTATTCTTAAAAATTCTTTACATAATCACCATCAGCGATTTACTTTTCCATATTGCATATTACTTCAATATATGGCTTCCCGAAACCAAACAAATTAACATCAATCTGTCAATTAACATCAATTTATAAAATCATCCAATTAAGGATCAACTAATATGCGGAATAAATCTAACCCAGATATATCTCGCTTATTTTTAGTAGTAATTAAAACTTTACTACACCCGCTGATATGTGTATACATAATTTTGGTTTTTTTTATTCTAAATTTTCAGATATTTTACATTAATGAAATTTTAAGTATATCTTTCCATTATAGTTAGATAGTTCCTTCCAATCATATAACTTTTATTAAATCACACACACACACACACACACATATATATATATATATATATATATATATATATATTTGCAAAATAAAAATATTTATATTTCAATATTTTTTTGTTTTAATTAGGAGCAAGCAAGTAAAATGAACTGATGTAACTATTTTAGTGATGAAAGAGCGAATTATACTTATGTTCAGTTACACACTTTCTTCTTTTAATTTATGTTTATTTATTTATTATTATTAATTTGCAATTTAGCCAAATAAAATTTAATGTAGAAAAGGAGAAGAAAGAGATGTTTTTACGCTCGAATGTTTTACAATTTTGACTATAAAAACTAAAATTTATTATATGCCTCAATATAAAATATTTTTTAAAATTAAGTATTAACGTAAAAAATGTTTTTATGCAACTGTATGAAAGCTATTTTGATGCATGCATAAAAAGTACACAATTTTGTTTTTTAGGTTTTTTTTAATTTTAATTCTATTCCATTCTAGAAGGCTCATTTTTCTTGCGAGAAAGTTTATTTGATAGAATTGTTTTATGTTTACATGCGAGTAATGAAATCATTCGGAAATTTATTTCAGCAAAAAAAATATTATACCCATAAAACTACATCTAGCATCTATGCCCAAAGCAAGTGGCCCATTTTTATGAAAGTTCTATAAAACATTAAATAAATCTTTCTCTGCAGTCTGTTTCTTTTGTAGCAAAAGAAGGTCACTATGTTAGTGAAATGTATGAATATTAACTGTCTTTTTCAACCTTTCTAGAAACCACTCGAATAAAAAAAAAAATCTTCTTTAGGATATAAATCTATTTGATCCCCCCTCCCCATAGCTTTTGCATTCATGTACAATTTCATTTATCTAATGTAAATGCCCTGAGATCTTTTGTTCCACTTTGTTGAGCTTCTCCGGCTATAATGCTCAACTTTAAATTGAGTTGAACTGTTGAATGTTTTTCTGATGTAAATTGATGAATAAAATAATCTTTGTAACTAAGAAATATTCATATTATTTTATTAATTACTTTGGGGTCTCTTAACAATTTAAATTAAGAAAAATGAAACCTCTACCAATCAAATGAAACGCGATCAGCATCAGGACTCGAACTTGCGGCTCGACGCAAACAACGTGAGTCCTCAACTATGACATCAGGCTACCGCGGCCACAAAGAAAACAGAAATAGTGCAGAAGCAAGGATTTTAATGAAAACTTCAAACGTGGGTGGAAGAAAAATAAAGTCACTATAATTAATATGCTGAATATCATTATTATGACGTGAAAATATCGAAAACAGTTCTCGTAAAGACCACAAGACACGAAAAATCAAATATCACTTCCTGTTTAGCGCAAGATATAAAATTAAATCCCAGGTTTATTTTTAAAAGAAAGACGAAATGTAATTTTCCAAATGGTAGTTTCATTCATGTTCACCAGAAAGAATGGATGGACGAAAAAGATGTAAAATTACGCATAAGAAATATTTGACAAAAGCGTCCTGATTCCCGAAAAAATCCCGAAAGGCCATTAGTTCAGTCCTTAAATTTGTATATGTATAAACCATTCAAAGGAAATTTAAAACGACAGGGGAATACATAGTAGATAGAAAGTGGTAAAACATTTGCTAAAGAAGGCCAAATAAATCTTGCCAGTCAAGAAAAGTAAGAGTGTAAACGTCATTTAAAAAGTGCAGTATATCAACAATCCAGATGAAATGGAAGATGAATATTTATAAATAGATCTGAGTAACAATGATGGTGAAGATGAAACAGTATTCGGTGATGAGCTTGAAGACATAATGGAAGACAAATATGGCAAACTTTCCATGTAATTCGGTAATAAAATTCATGTTATAAATAAGTTCATGTAATTATATGTATGTTTATATTATGCTGATAAATATGTAATTTCTTTTAAATAAATAGCATGTAGATACAAGTAGAAATCCAACTTTTTATGCTGATCTTTTCCTTATTGTTTAATCTCATTTTTAATGACCGGGGTATAACGTGTAACCCATAAATTTCGATCTTATTTTTTGTATCGAAAGTGCATGTTGTACTCCGGAATATATATATATAATTTATGTGTGTGTGTGTGCAATATATATATATATATATATATATATATATATATGAACAAAACAGTACAATTATAATTAACAAAATATCACATCTTAAACAAATTCAGCATATCAATCATAAATTCCAACATTAACGCTTAAAAAACTGCATAATTAAAGAAATCGATAAAAACTAAAGTAAAATTAATATAACTCATATAAAAATTATTATAATTAATTAAACACACTAAAATTAAAAATTTAAAAACAAAAACAAAGAGCTAATAAGTAACTGAAAAATTATAAGAGAAAGCCCAGTGAAATAAAAGTAAATTTGGAATAAAGGAAATAATGAAATTAATACTGTTATACATTTCAGAATTGAATAATGCGGGATTATAATGATATTAAAGATCAAACTATCACGCTTCAGGGAATTACATTATAATAAAATATGGTAACAAACTAAAAATCAGCAAATTCAGAAAATCCATCATAGAAAAGAGAAGAAAGTAAACTCAGTACGAATACAATCAAATTCAAATAAACAGAGAATATCAAAAATATAAATAAAGAAATATCTAACAAATTGTAAATTCAAAAGAATCTGAAAACACATTTATTAAATAAAAAAATCTAAAAAAACTATTTAATTAAACTAAAAAAAGCACTCAAAAAACTAAATGTAAGATTTACCAAAGACACATCATATGGAAGCCAAATAAACTTTTTAAAGTCAACTATCATCAGCCAAAATTGATAAATTTATAATCATATAAACCATTTAAATAAAATGCAAATAAATAACAAAACAAGCATTACTATAACCATAATTTTAAGAATAAGTAAGACATTACAATGTTCATATTTAAGCCTACTGCTACTTTCTATCAAATAATTCACCACTCAGTAAACATTTACATATAGATTTAAAATAAACCATGCCAAAAATTAGGCTTTAATAAAAAAAAAATTATTAATAGGATTAATAACCAAAAGTTAAACTTTTAAAAACAATATCAAACATATTTAAAAAACAAAGTTAACAATAGATAAGTAAAGATAAAATCTAATAGAAAATCAGTTTAAAAGTAAAATTAATGAAGAGGCATCAATTGGATTGAAATATGTACATATTTATTTAAAAAACCATTAAATATTGAAAGAAACATTTAAAATTTAAAGAGATAGAGAGGTGTAGAAAAATAGAACCAAGTAAAAACAAACAAAAATGTATATGGAGAAATATACAATCAATATACATAAGAAAAAGTAATTAAAAAAGACTTATAAAAAGAAAAATAATTTTTAGCCACATTTGTAATTTTTGTATTTTAAATTTCTTCTTGAAACAAAAAAAGGATATTCAGCCTTTGCATTTGTAGAACAGAAATTTTTATTTTATTATGTATATTATTATGCCTACTCAAAGGAGAAGGCGTTTCCTTTGGTGCAAGGAACATCAGAATTGAACAGATAATCAATGGGGTTTTCTCATTTTACAGTGATCTCTTTTCGGATGAGAGGTTGTGTAGTTAGTGTGAGTAACGAATCTAGTTACATACACATCTGGGGAGAGTAGGGAACCCTCAATCACCCTCGCCCAACATAATCCAAAAAACCGGTGTTGAGGTCGTGGTGTTCTCATTTGGAGAGGCAGCATGCTTGGTTGCCATTCTGACTTTCACATCTTCGAAGGATATTTAGTCACTGGACCCCGAAAGGATATTTAGCCATGTGCATCATTGTGGAGGTGCTATGGGCCCATAGTTTCTTTGCATGGATAACTGTGTGCCATCTCATCGCACAGTAGCTGTTGAAGAGCTAGTGGACAGTGGGGAAAATTGAACACATGAATTGGCCGATAAGTCCCATCGAGTAAGTATGGGACTTTCTAGGGAAACACTTTGCAACACGTAACTTACCGCCAGTAACGATTCCAGAGCTCTCTTTGGCGGTACAAGACTAACGGGTTCCAATGTCTCCACAACTCATTGACAAATTTATAACTGAACATTGCTAAACGATGTGAAACCTGCATAACGGTTAGAGGAGATCTTATCTTCTACTAGAAGCCGTATGTTTCTGACTGGATACCTTTCACTTGGATATTTAGGACTTCAGTCGCATTGTTCTCTATACTACTTTATCCAATAAGGCTCTTTTATCCTTTTGATTTCTGTTTTAGTAAGTGTTGCTTACATAACTCATGTTCTTACATCTTGGGAACCTTATGGTGTTATTTGTGTTGATTTGGAAAGCTTTTACCCAACGTTATATTGAAAAACCCAACTCGTCCTTAATTTTTGCACATCAATATATGTAAATAATAATGTAATAAAAATGTGATAATTTGAGGAACGACAAATTTTGTTAACAAACAAAATATAGTTATTTTGTTTGTTTTTGTTTTGTTGTATCGTATAGTTTTTTGTTTTGTTTTTGAACGACAAAGGGTTGTTAGAAAATCTTTTGGGCTGTAGAAGTGCAAATTCGAGAATGAAATCTATAAAACCCACCTTATTCAATAATTAAGCTTCACCCATCGAATTTAGACGAACCTCAAACTCCTTATGTCGAATACAGTGACGATGAGTTATGTACTGAACAAATTCTGCTTTGACTTAAACTTCTGCTTAAAGTAAATTTCCAACACCTCCTTCCTTCTCCGTCGTTTTGTTTCAGAACTAAAATATAATTACATTATAAGTCTATATTTTTTTTTGTCTGATCATAATTGAACTACATGAACATACAAAACTGTTTTGCAGAATAAGAACAAATGCAAGTAAAAACCAACTGGAGTACGCGAGAGAGTGTTACGGAGTATGATATCAAATGTTGTACTGATTATGTGGATTAAGATAATTTTGAACGTAATAAAAGGAGAAAGAGGTATTTTATTTCAATGCCTGGACTAACACATCAGCCTCTCCCGTGGACTTCGAGACACAGTTGATATTCACTTGCTGCAGACAAACTTTACTCTACCTAATCAGGGGGTCTTCAATAAATCCATTACTCAAAAAGACGATTCAGTATCAATGTGAATTTACAATTATGATCAGAATTGCGATTTAACATATTATTTGCTGTTCTGAACGGTTTTCTTTCACTGCCAAGGGAAAACATACTTCTATATTTCCCATCGGTTCAGTGTTCCGAACCCTTTCTTTCCCCTTTTTGTCGATTTTTATCTGTTGACTGATTTACCCTAACACAAGAATTGTGATTTGCTTTCATAATAATCTAATATAGAAGGGTTATTTAGAAACTAAAGCCATATGAAAGATGCAAGACAAGTCCGCGTTACCATTGAGGGCTGCCATCTGTTAAACGATGCCAAAACAAATTTGATTCTGATTCGTAGGTCAGTTTTTATTGCTGAATGAGTCGAGTAATCACCATGGATGAATGGTGGATAACTCGACGTTGTTGCAATAACTCTTCTTGGATTCGTAATTTTTCATCAATAAACAAGCAGCAATTAAAACTATGCGTTGCTTTTGTTGAATCTGCTTTAAAGAAGGCGAATGTGGGAGGAAAAATTATGATAATTCATGATAATATTGCTCCAAAAGAAAAAGAAAAAAAAGATCACTTAAAAATATTACAGTGAGATACCCATTTTTAACACGAGTACTCTTTCAAAACCCGTCATATAACTTTGAGAGATGACCATTCTTTATTATTTAATTCAACTGCTAACTTTACTTCTAATTGAACAGCCAATAATTGTTAGACTTCCATTGCAGGACAAAATATTTCATTGATCTCTAAGGAATAGATAAGGTCCCTCCCTTTCAAATTTTGCCTTACTCATTAATTCTAGATTATGACGAACTAACTATTAAAGTTTTAGCTTACTAATTTTATATACTGATTCAGAAACTTCTCGCTGACAGTCAATTCTCATCAAATTTTTTTTAACTAAGAATCGTTTCAATCCAAAATATTAACTACGATGTTTTAATGCAAGTATTTAGCGGCCTAACGTCATCAATTTATCTCCCTTCTCTTTCTTTCAATTCTATTTCCCTTATATATCATAATCTCTAATTTAATTCATTGCTATTTTTGTCTTCATCTGATTTACCTAAATATGTCTCATTTTGATTGGGAAGAAATTGTAGTTTTATGCAGTTCACACACAAATTATCTTAAAGTCCTCGAGGTTAGTGAAGAGAATATTGCCAATGATCCAACTTCGCAACTTTAGTCCAAAGTTAATTAGTTTTAATTAATCATATCAAGCGATAATTTAGATTTTCCAAAGTATTCGAATATAATAACCATAACTTTCATTTTTTTAAAGATATTTTTATCTTTCCTTTCGGAGAAACAGCAAATAACAGTTTCACGAGCCACAAGTTGAAAGATAATTCTGAGGAAATAATGGGTGAGTTATGAATGAAATTTGCGGAATGATTTTATTTTATTTCAGCCACTCGTATAATAGGGCGAGATATATTTGATTGCGGTTGTCGAAACGACGAATAAATATCTCGTGCATTATTCTGACATTTTTCGAAACGGGAGTTAATATATATTTCCCCCTACAAAAGAAGATATATCTCTACTTTTCAGTTCCGATTCACTGAGCTAGAAATTCACATGGGACACATAAATTTAGAACTGGAAAAACCAAAGAAAATTCGAGAAATTAGCTTATCATTTGATATCAGTATGAATGAACTCTTTAAAGATGTCTCTCAAAGAGTAGAAAAAAGCTGTGATGAATTAGAAATATTTACGTGTTTCATGGAAATTCTTATAAATTTTGAACCTTTTATATATATATATACTGCTGTTTGTAGAAAATGCAACACCATGAAAGAATCATCAGAATCAAATGAAATTTAATGCAGAAACGACTTGTACTGATACAAATAAATGATGAAATTTTCAAAACAAAAGAAACAAATTAAGCGTCCGAAATCAGTATTTGGTGCAGCCACCATGCGCTGCAATAAGTGCTGCTATACGACGTGGCATGGAGTCAAACAGATGTTGAATATCTGCTTGAGGAAGAGAATTCCATATCGCTTGTATGCGCAACCAAAGTTCGTCTTTGGAAACTGCAGGACGCGGATCACGAGCGAGACGCCGACCAACCATATCCCACACGTGCTCAATAGGCGACATATCCGGTGAATAAGCAGGCCAAGGAAGAAGTTGCATGCGTTGTGCTGAACAGAAGTCTCGAACAGTCCGCGCAACATGTGGGCGTGCATTATCCTGCTGAAAGATAGCTCCAGGGATGCCTTGAAGGAAAGGAACGACTTCGGGCTGTAGCACTTCACGGACGTACCTGTTGCTATTGAGATTACCCTCAATTCGTATCAAATTGGATCGTCCATGATACGAAATCGCACCCCAGACCATAACTCCGTGTGTTCGACCACTATGTCGTTCAATAATACACTCAGGAAGGCAGCGTTGACCGGCATAACGTCTAACACGAACACGGCCATCATGGGTCCACAAATTGAAGCGTGATTCATCTGAAAAGACAACTTGGTGCCAATCAGCTCGCCTGTCTCTGTGCTCAAGAGCCCACTGCCGACGCAGCCGTCGATGATTCGCCGTGAGGGGAATCCTGTATAAAGGCACCCTTGCACGCAATCCACGGCGCAGCAGACGACGACGAATTGACGAAGCCGACAATTGTACACCTGTAGCAGTAGACCAACGTGCTGCCAGCTGCCTGGAGGAAGCTGTGCGATCATTCACCGCCATGCGGAGCAGGTGTCGATCATCGCGCTCTGACGTCACCTTCTGTCGTCCAGTGCCTGTTTTTCGAGTTGTTCGGTGCTCGTCGGTCCACTGCTTCCAAACTCGCATCACTGTGGAACTGTTCCGCTGCATACGAGCTGCTATTGCGCGATAGGAAAATCCTCCTTCTCGAAGGCCGATTATCCTCCCTCGTTCAAACTCCGTAAGTTGCTTGAATTTCTTATTCTTCCGTCGTGGAGGCATACTCAGGTCTCACTAAACGTTTGCCACTAACAAATAATCATAGACTTTTTTCAACGTCCCGCTACAGCACTTTATTTATACGCTTTCAGCATCAATTCAGAGGGCGCTGCGCGCGCCGCGCACGCGCGATGGCTCTGAAACTTTATTAATTTGCATAATATCCTATAATTGACATTTGCTGCGAATTTCATTTGATTCTGATGATTCCTTCATGGTGTTGCATTTTCTACAAACAGCAGTTTATATATATATATATATATATATATATAGCGACGGCCAGAATATCTTAAAACATTCCAGAAGCAGTATTATTCATTGTTCATTCATTCTTTTAAATTTGTCTCTTATGCGTTTGTAAAAGTACCATATTCTTAGAAATATAAATATTGTTTAAATCTAGAATATTTAAAAATAATTACAATTAAAATTGCTCGACTTTTAATTTCTGTCAATTTTAATATTGCCTTTTTTTCTTCCGTTGAGTATAAATGAATGTTTCAAATACGATTCTGAACACAGACAATTACGCTAAAAATGATTTCTCTAAAGATTAAGATCTAATGGTCAATTAGACCATTTACATTAGGATACATAAATTTAAACGGACTTTCCAGTTCAGTTATCCTCCTTATCATTTATTTGTGACTCAAAATAAACCAATTTTCTCCATTAGTTATCTGTAACGTAATATCTATGAACCAAAAATCAAATCAGTTTAATCAAAGACTGAACAAATTGTTTGATTGATTATTTATTATCAACATAAAAGCTATAGGCTACAATGTTCAAACTCACCCTAAAAGAACTAAGAGCCCATATATTAGTTCTCCAGGGAAAGGAATCTGACTCAGCCTTCGGAGATATAAGCGGGGGAAGATATGAACTGCCGAAAAACAATACATACAATATTTCAAACACAATATATTCCGACTTTCAATTTCGAAGATAAATGGAGTCGCAGTAATCTGGTAGTAAAATTCGCGAGTTCGTTGCCAGCTTGAGAGTAAAGAAGACGACATTTCAGCCAGACCCCACTCTCCCAACTTCCCCATCAAACCAAAGAGAAGATTCAGAGGCAGTAACTTACCGTACATCAACCTGATGTCTCTAAAAATCCACTACACAATGGATAATTAGTGGCATCAGAACTCTCTTCCACGACTGGATGAAAATAACATTTAACATTAGCTCGTGATCATTATGACATTTGGCTGTTGCAGCCTCAAGAACTGAGTTTAGTTTAGTTAATATTAACGTCATACCAGAAGCAACACGAGGGCTGTTGAAGACAGACCTCGTAATTTTGAACCATTGTCGAGTGACGAGGACGACATCTGAGCTGGCACCCCCCTCTCCTAACTTCCACACCACGCTAAAGGGAGGACTTTGGGTCCCGACAGATTTAACGTGCATCAGCCCCGGCTACACGGTGGGTCTTCAGCGGCCAAGGATCGACCCCGCGACTGAACGAAAACCGCCGGCCACGAATCCGAAGCCATGACCACTAGGCTACCGCGGCCCTCAGGAATTGAGACATTAGGCATTAGTTTTACGAGTTTAACTCTAGATTTCCATAAAGACTTAAATTTGGAATATTGACTATCTGCATATACTTCACATAAATTATAAATGAATTTTGATAGAGTTTGAAGGAGCCATAAAATCTAGAATCCCTTAAATGAATTAGGCCGCGGTAACCTAGGAGTCAGGGTCTCGGACACGCGGTCGGCGTTGTTTTCCTCGAGTCGTGGATTCAAGCTCTGATGCTGCAAAAGAGGCGGCTTGTAGCATGGCTGATACATTCTAAATCTAGTCGAAGTCCCAAGTTCTCACGTTGGTGTGATGTGGAAGTTTAAAGCGGGATGTGCTTGCTCAGGTGTCGTGTTCGTCACTTGACCTTTGTTCAAAATTACGAAGTCAGTCGCCCATACCCCTTGTGTTGCTTTTGAGTGCGACGTTCCTTCTCTTGGTTGTTCTGTTATTAATATTTAAAACAATCACAAGTAAAACAAATAGAAAGTCATACAATCAAGGCAATCAAGTTACTTCTTGCTGATATTCGTAATTCAATATCTTAATAACTATACCTGTGGATGAAGCTCTCATATGTGACCTTTAAGATTAATATTACTAAAATTTACTTAACCGATCCGGATTAATCGGAACCTAGTCATTAGAAGTTCTTGAAAGGAGAGTCCGACTCATTGACAATATTCCATTCATCACTAACTTCGCATCTTATCTCTCTGCGTAGGTATGATTCTAATTTCTTTGTTGATAACACACTTCCCTTCAATCTCTTTACCTCTAACTTTCATGTTTAACTCTTCGCTACACATACAAATTCATCTTCTCAATCCTATTTCCTATATTTCAGTATTTCTATTTGAATTTACATAGGACACGTATCCTTTATTGGTAAAATTTCTTAAATCAAACTTTGAAGTACTCTTGTTACCCGTCGCGTCTGTTACCTTAAATGTTGCTCTCGTCACAGAATCTAAATTTATGTTCAAGCACAAACAACGGAGCTAAAATAGTCAGTTATATTTCAAAATAGAGTTTATTAATCCTCTGATAAGGGGATGCTTTTCTCCAGTATCGAGTCTTTATTCGTGAGCACTAACAACTTCTAAAATACAGGTGTTTTTCAAAATGAATCGTCCGATTTCGAATTCGATATCTTAAAAATAAATAGCACAGAATCATAAGTAAAACATGAATACAAAGGGAAAATGTGGAAGTCTTATATTGTGGGGAAGTCTTATATCGTATGTTCATGTTCGTCGTGTAACTCTTTCACGAAAGCTGTTTTTCAAGCTTTTTTTGAGCTACTTCGCAGTTTGATGCTACAAACCTGGCCTTCTAAGTCACTTTATATAGCCCCGCGCAATTGCTTCCTTTGGGGATTTATAAGAGAAAAAGTGTATGGGCTACCATTGCCTACAGATTTATGTGAACTTAAACAACTGATTTCTGCTGCTGCACCACTGACATTTGGCAGGGTGTGTTTATCAGGAATTAATATTTCTGAATTAACATTATACGTGTAACCGAAGGAAGTTTTATCGAACACTTGTAAAAAAATTCCTACTTTTCTCTTTATATTCCATACCTTCCTTTGGCACTTATCATTCTGTATCGTTTATTTATGTTTATATAGCATTTTGAAATCGGATGAATCCTTTTGAATAACTCTGTATTTAATTATTTGTTTCTTTTTCATAAAAGAATAATGATTCTTTTTGTTCCTTGTAAAAGAATTTTGTTCCTTGTACGACTCTTTTTGTTTTTCGAATAATAAATACAATTATGTCTCAATATGAATCATCTCAAAAAATATTTTTTGGAAATGTAAATTTTAGTTATGGCAACAGTTTTCTGTTCTGTCTCAAATGAGTCGTTCCCTGTGTGTTAATGGCGATTTTTAAGTTTAATTAGTATTAGTTTATTTTTCTCTTTTAGTCTGCCTAATGATTTATATTATTGATTACTTGTCATTTTTAAAGGAATTTTATTCTTTTAAATGCTTGTCTACCGCTAAGTGTTCTCTCCTAATCAAAACTAAATCTTCCTCTTTCAGTTCTAAGTAGCTCTTGTTAATATTTTGTTAATTGCTGCTGTTAACATTTTGAAATCGGATGAATCATTTTGAATAATCCTGTATATTAATGAATGTGCTTACCGGAATACGTTGAGAGTACATCCTTCAATTATTCAATTAATCGGACAGATTGGATCCAAATCTCAACAAATCATGCAGACATGGAGTAAGACTCCCACGCTCTTCACATTAGCACGCTTCTTGTTTCTGTAACCTTATTATTGCCTCAATTCAATTCGTTGTCCATATTATACGACATGATTATATCTACTCACACCATTTCTAAAGTTACTTATTTTGTATCAACAACTTTCATTTGATTGTAAAAAAACTAAAAACTTAAATACCCACCCCCCAGATAGTAATTAAAGGAAGTTATGCGAATAGTCAAAGTTTCAAAACAATATGATGTGAATAAACAAAGGGTTAGTTAAAAGAAAAACACAATGAAGTCCCGTTATAGATTTGAAGTAATATTTTAAAATCCACTTAGTTGGATTTTGATACATTAATTACAAAATGGAATATTTAACAAACACTATAAATATCTTGATCTCGCGTACCATATAGTTAATATACTAATCTAAATTTTGTTAACAAAAAGATATATTCAGTATTCTGTAGAAGATTTGGAAAGGGTATAAAATTAAATGCGTTTATTTCTCATAACCTCCTCTCCCTTCGCTCATAATAATTCGACTCAGTTGTAAAGCTTTGAAATATTCTGCGTCTATTTTCTTTCTCTTCGCTCGTAAATATTTCACGTGACACTTAATTTACAGCTTCCATTCATTTCAGCACGAGCCAAGCATAATAAATGCATCTGGGGAGTCTTAAAATGACTCTTCGAGAAAGCATTAAACGCCATTTAATAAAGTTGGTCGAGAAGAGGATTTAAAATCTTGAGAAGAAAAAAATTCCTTTGTAATTATTTTCACGAAATAATAATTTTTTGCAACAAATTATTTTATTAGTAATCATTCCATTGAAGATAATATTTCTGCAAGCATATGTCACAACGCTCAGTTATAATTGTTTGCTTTAGTTTGAATTACCAAGTTTAATTATAAGAGTCAGTGAAAATGATCCAGTAAATGTAATTTCACTAAATTAGTTTAAATTAGTTTAACAAATGCACTAAATTAGTTTATTTTTATTTAAGAATACTTTTTTTAAATTTTGAAAGTATCTTACTCTCTCAATGACGACAATATCTAACCATGCCTGAATATAGTTTGTTAGAGTGAATTTATTAATCCTTTACCATCTTACTCAGTTAGAGTTAGTAAAAAAGCAGAATTTGAGGGTTAGAGACAATAACCCTAAAACTCTTTTATTCAGGTTCTCTGATCGTTTCTTACATTACAATGACTGATTCATACACCTCACAGAGATACGCAATCATCAATTAACTTCGACTGTCAATTTTTGCTAATTTATCAATCTCTGCAAGCCTTTCTCATTTATTAAGCTAGGCTATATACCGGGAAGTAGTGGGGGGAGATGGCTCTAAATAGTTTAGAAAAACAGAAAACAGTTTGAGAGGACCACTAATTAGAGTACTTTCTCTCTCTTCTAAGTAAAGTAGCTTCTAGGTAAATTGGCTCGACCCAAAAATTGGTCGTTCTTTCCAAACAGTTCATCCCAATCTCTGATTCTAAGATTCGCAAATAAATTTTGTCAAAGAATACTTGATTAATCTATATAACATAAGAAATGTAACTATTTCAACTCCATTTGACTAAAAAATTCATTTATAAGACTAACAAGATGTAAAATGTTTCACAAAGATGTAGAGTGGGAAAAAATAAATTTTCATGTTTTAATACTAATAAGGATAACATTTAAAATATATACATACTTACATACATGTATATAATAATATAGATTACACACACAGATGTATATATATATATATATATATATATATATATACATATATACATGCATGTTAGAATTATAATTAGACACTTGTAAGGAATAAGTTTGAAAAATTACATTAATAGGCAGTGAAGAATTTAAAAGTGAAGTAAGTCAGTTGTTGGTAGATTGTTAGCTAAATTGCTGAAGTTATCAAGGTGATACGTCTGTATCAGATTTACGGTGAGTAAGGAATGAGAGGAGTAAATATAGAGAAGATATGTGCAAAAGGTCCAATATATTACAGCCTTTATCTATACATGTTTTAAGACCTTCAACCTGATTCAAATGATAAGTTAAGAATTAAGTTATTGTATTAAACATTGGGTAAGAAGCTTTCCGCATATATAACAGGGCAAGGTTCGATTGTTGATCATTCGAAATTCAAATTTAAGATTCAATTCCAAAAATTTTAGAAAAATATATTGCTTCCTTCAATAGCACAGAAGAGAAGTGATCTGATACAGACATCCGAGACTATATACAAAAATATATATGTAATTTATATTAAATTTTGCAACAAATTTTTTTTTGAAAATTATAAATAGATTAAGAAATATATCAAAAGTTGAAAAAGTGAAAAAAAAAATCACAACTGAAATATTAAAATATAAGACATAAACTAAAACAAAAATACTTTGATAAAAATTCTAAATTGAAAAGTGAATGGCAATACATTAAGCAAACTTACTTATAACAGAAAAATTATAAATTCAAAAGAAAGTAAAATAAAATAACAATTTGGTTTATATTATACCATTAATGATAATGTGATCCTTGAAGTTGTGTTAATTGGATCCGTGAAACTAGTTTAAATATAACTTTTCTCATGGCTAAGTTTGGGACAGTATTTAAATTTCATTATCTCTATTCATGATTTTCCTGAATTCTGTTCTCTTGAGATTTGCTTTTTTTTGGTAGTTTTGCATTAAACTAAGTTGTAATTTTTAATGGTTTGTATTTGTTTTGAATTAAAATTGTTATGTATATTTTAAGTTTAAATAACGTAATGCTTGTTTCATTACAATATTAGTATAACACTTTTAATTTCATTGTTTTGGTGGTGTTTTTTGTGTTTTACTGATATTTTGTGTAATAAATGTCACTTTTTAGTTCTAATAAACTTTATACTTGATTTTAAGTGGTTATAATCCAATAATTCAGTGTAATTTTGTATTATTAAAAATTACAATGTGTAATTATAACGAGTGAAAATTAGCTGGTGCCAAGTCTGATATGTATGGGGGTTGCGACATAAATTCCCAGCCTAGCTCTAAGAATTTTGGACGAATCACCAAAGCAGAATGTGGTTTGTCATTATCATGGTACAATATAATGTGTTTCATATGGAACATCGCCAGCCTCTTTTCCTTCAGTGCTCAAATCATCCAGTTGAGTATGTCTCCAAATTGAGCTTTTTATTAGGTTTCAAAAGCTCGAAATACATTGCTTCACGGATGTCCCACCTTATGATCAGCGTTCTCTTATTCAGGCTTAATCTCTATTCAAAAGTGGAGAGGACAGATAGTCTATGCTGCAAAGATGCTCCTTTCTTTACGATGCATTCCAAAATAATCTATTTTTCATCACCAGTTGTCATCCGACTCAAAATGAGTTTGTTTTCGTTCTGAGCAAACCGAGAAGTGCATATGATGATTCGATTAAGTAAGTTTTTCTCACTCAACTCGCGAGGCATTCGTCTGGAATGTTTATAGACCAATCCTAATAACGACGGAAATTATATTGTACAGTAAATATATTATTAAAAGTATGAAAACTGTATTATTTTTTTCACTTCAAAAACGGACAGAACTTTCTGTTTAATCTAACATACATACATACATATGTGTATGATTTCTTTTTTAAAATGATGCATAACGGAAAGTCAAAAATTTTCGTAATGGCTACAAATGAAATGTAGTTTAAAATACGAATAGAACTGAAAATAATTTTTTTTTATAGAGGAGTTGGACATGGGATTAATTTAAATAAAGAGGAAAAATTTGAAATAAAATACTAACAATTGCCACAGATATTTGACGATGATTACAGCATTCATTGAAATAATAGGTATTAATATTTTTAATTGCTAATTTTTACTTTTTCTTTTCTTGAAAATTATTTTTTTTGAGAAAGGAAAGCGAGGATAAGTTTCTTAAGATTTAGGAAGGAAGTTTTTGTTAGGATGTTTTTACTTCATTCAGAACAAAGCACAGAATGCCTCTAAATTTAAAAAGAAATTGTTGGAAGTTTTGTTTTGTTGTTAAAAAATAAACATGTTGCGAGAGAATGCCTATAAATGTTAAAGACTTGAAGTATCGGACTTTTTTTGGAAAACAATTTACTCTCAGATTGGAGTTAAAAATGGCGAAAAAAAGCTGACAATCTGTTGTAAATATTTTTAAAAAATTTAAGGCTAAACGATGCTTTTGTTTCGATGGAAAAATATATGGGAAAAATTCTTGTCTGATTTGTATAGTATGAATAAAATAAGTCTAGAAATACGAGAACGGTTAATTTTTTTTTCTTAACTGTGTGTAAAGTCGTTTTATTGACCTTCAAAACCTTCAGCTGCTTTTTCTCGGGTTATAATTTTCATGACGATCATGTACTTAAAAAGTTTATTTTTTTGTAATCAATATAAATTTCTGAGATTTTTTTCTATTTGATATTTTTAAGCGTGGAATAAAGATTTAGGTAAACAGTTAATTATTAATTTTATTTGTCCTGAAAATTAGAAATAGCTTCTTTTTTTTTACTATTTTTCGTAGTATCCAATAGAAAAAAAATGTAAAATAACGCTAGCACAACTAAGGTGGAGCACAGAATAATGAGAAGTACTTTCCATTATGAAGAATCATAAAAATATTGAAATATTTTGTTTGAAAATGTTTTTTTCTGAATTATAAATTTTTTTATGTGTTCAAATAGGATGAATAAAAACATTTTCTTAAGAATAACTAATTTCAAAAAGTTGCTCACATGGTAAAGTGCTCCATTAAAAACTAGTCAATGAAAAGTGGTCACCTTCAAAACTTGTACTTCATTTTATGCTGTAATGATAACTTAAAAAACAGAAAAGGGACCTGATAGTTTTTCTTGAAACATTTATTTGCGGTAGGGAGAAAAATTGAAGTTACGTTTAAAATTTTAAAAGATGCTCTTTTCTCACAATTTTGTTTTTACTTGAAACTTACTTCAGTGCATGCAATTTGAAAAATCAAACGTGTTCCTTTTGGACAAAGGATATAAAAGTGTTTTTTAACAAAAACTTCCAGATATTTTCTTTTTATTATTCAAAAGCTAAACTAATTTTCATAAGCATTAAACATGCATTTAAAGCAACAAAATTTTCATTCATTGAAGAAAAAAGATTTATTCTGAAGAGAAAAAATTGCTTTAATTCTAAAATAACTTTTGTTCTCTTTGATCATAAAAAAACCTATTATTTTTTTACTTGTTTTGTTGTTAAATTAATTGAACTCCATCCTTTCGATTAAATAGACATTCGTCCAACTTCTCCAATTAAATAGAAACGTTGTTCAGGGAATTCGTTTAAGATTACATTAGAGATTCTTGGCTTTTGTGTGTCCTTTTCTTCCTTTCAGAGGAATGTGTTAAAATGTTAAAATAACTTGAACGACTTTGCCAAGAAGATAGGAGATTATTTTGCGGTAAGTCTAATTGATCTTTCCTTTTTATTTTTTAAATAAGAGTTTTGGAAGTCCTATTTTGACTTTAAATATCTGTACATATCTGTGAGAGGGTAGGTGCCAGTGTGGTGCGGGGCTGATTCACGTTAAATTTGTCGAGACTCCAAGTCCTCTCTTGGCATGGTGTTGAGTTTGGAGAGGGAGGTGCCAGATCAGGTGTCATCCTCACCACTTCACTTAGGTTCAAAATTACGAGGTTCGAAGCCAATGGCCCTCACATTACTTCTAAGCGCGGCATTAATAAGCATTCAATCAATCAATCAATGGCCTTCAAAACGTAAATCCAAGGACACATGATCATCAGGTAAGGGTATATTAACGGTGTTTTGGGGTTGTCAAGGGGTTTCGGCAGCTTATTTTCTGAAACGATTTGAAAATGTGACATTATGTAGAAATTTCGGTATGTAATGCGCAGGAAACATCAAGGTATATTACTTCGATGAGCCTTATTCCTACAGGACAGCGTCGATCATCATTCAGTTCAATTTACCCAGGAGAAAAAAAATGAAGAGTCTAGATGGCAACTTCTACAACATCCACCTCACAGCTCCTTAGACCTAGCTCCAAGTGATTATCACCTATTTTGCTCGTTTAAATTACACCTATGTGGTAAGCATTTCACTACTGATGCACACTTCGAACGTGAAGTGTATAATTGGCCGAGACAGCACTCCAGTGATTTTTATGCAGCAGTTATTGGAGAATTTATATAGAAATGGGATCAATGTATCAATGTAAATGGATATTGTGCGCTGAAATAAGCATGTGTTTAAAGAAAAAAAAAATCTTAACTTTCATCTTCCTTTTTCTTTTATAACCCACTTCATAATTTATCTACATAATTAAGGCAAAAAAATAACATCAAATCATATTTATAAATTTTAAAAATATTCCATGAATTTGCTCGTTACAAATATCGACAAACTGTATTACTTAGTTCTAAAAATGCAATGCATGTACTTTAAAATAAACGTTTTCTTTAAACCAGGTTTTAATTTAAACCAATTATTCAGTTTTAAGACGTTTACTCTTATAATTTTTTTTGCACAATATTGCATTAAAGTTTTCATTGATGAGGAATTATCGACATACTCTTCTCTAAACACACACCACCATGAAAGAAATTGATCTAAACTTCAAGTAAGGGAAGAAGTTAATTATAGTTCTGGAACTGAAGTACACTTGTAACTTTAAAATGTTTTATAAGTTTTAAATATTCTTTTATGTACAAAAGGGTTCAAAAAAGATTATTTCTACATTTCACTGAAATTTAATCGAGAAAAGGAACAGAACAATAAATCGTCTTTAACAGTCAATCTGTGTTTAGGGGCTATTATGTATGTTTCAGACACCTTTGAGGATTCATAATTTACTGTTTTATTGCATCATGTTACTCTCAATGACTATAATGAAAAAAAATCACTATAAAGGTTGACAACCTCCTCGTCAAAAATGAGCAATAATCTCAACAAATAGTGTTTGTGGACGATAGGAATTTATGGAATGCTTTTCTTACGAGGGCGGCTCAGAAAATACCCTGGTAAGGAAGAAGAAATGATATATTAGAAATGGAAAGGGTGAATGACTGTATTATTGTTCGGTGATTGTTTTCCCTTTTCTAAGAAGTCCACGAGTATGATGCCCTTCGCATCCCAAAGAATCGTTACCATGATGTTCTAGCCGATGAAACCATCTTCGCTTTCTTTAGAACAAGTGCACGCGAATCAACTCATTGTTTCGATTGTTTCTCGATTTCTGGTGTATTATGAACAAGTTAGGTCTCGTCGACGGAGAGGATTCGTTGCAAAATGACGACGACTACCCGTAGCGGTACCTATCAAATTTTCGATCGCAACAAATGGGTGCCGAATCAATACTAACCTATAAATCAATGAGACATTTGTTTTGATGCCATTTCAAAACTGGGAGTGCACATTGGTAACACTAACATGACTTAATAACGCCATATGTCGTCAAAACAGGAAACAGTCCCATATCTTTTTTTTTTAATTTTTATTTTGTGAAAGGGGAAGAGATTCGAAAGGAGAAGTTGATGAACGCAGACTTATTCGAGAATATGTAGGAGAAACGATTAAAAAATTTCTTAAGAATTACCTCAAGTATACATATTTTTCATTCTTATTAGCAGCCGCGTCTCTTTTATCTTGATTTATTCTGAATCACTTCGACACTGGTATAGTTGCTTTGATTGAAAATTAACAATGACTTTACAATTGGCTCAAAATTACCAATCTCCTTAAAGCTGTATAGCTGAGGCATATTTGTCTAAAGCATTTTTAAAACATTATTATTTCTTAGGCTTTGTCATTATAGAAAATATTAACATTGATATTAGGTTTTCCAAAACAAGTAAATCCTATCATCATAATACATTATCTACGCCTTCATCGAAGATTACACATATCTGAGAAGTCTTCGATTGAAAACAGTACAGAATTATAAAATTAATTCTCAGAAATTTGCATAACAAAGCTCAATCATATGTTACCTTTTCTCCGGTAGAATAACGTTAATTTGTAAAGTTTGTGATACAAATTAATTTACATGACAACGCTTATAAGATTACACCAGGTATTTTAAATTAAATAAGCAGCGAAACTAATTCGAAGGCTTAGCTTATTAGCTAAGACTTCATTTACGAAAGTGTTTTAAATAAATAACTGACTTCGGTGCAATAATTTAAATTAACATTTTAAGTTCTTTCTTCGCCTTTCACTTGAGTATTCCATTTCTAAAGATTGAATCATCGCTTGTAAACATGTATACGAACTCTATAATGTAATTTGAAACTTTGCATTACGAAATTGAAATTTCTTCGCTAAAATAAATTAATAAAGAACGATTTAAAAAGAATAGAGTTACTTATGAAAGAAGCAAGTATTGCTTTTCAGGGTAGAGTCTTATGAGAGTCTGGTATCGTGTTGTATCAGCAAATGTATAAATGCTAGGAATTAGTTGTCTTATGGACTGTAAAAGAAAAAAAATACCAGCACACAAACACAGTATGTATGACCACTAAAATCAACGGTAGCAAATAATGTATGTATGTGTGTGTTCAGTTAACAATAATGCTAGCAAAAATTATATTTTTCATTTAAGTTACGTTAAATGTCGTTAAGGTTTCCGTCTACAGGCCATTTTGAATTCACAAACGCTATATTTCTATTACATCTTGATACAAATCTATTTCAGCTATTTCAATGCAAATAAAAGCATCCAAAAGAACAAAAATTATGAATTTTTCTGTCGAATCATATTTTTCCTCGGATTTTTCAAAATACTTGAGAATGCTTTCTAAAGGCTGGGAATCCCACAAACGAATCATTAAAATAAGGGTGAAAACATTTTTTTTTAAATCGGTGAAAAAATGTAACTCCAACGACATCTTCATTATTTTCTACTCTTTTGGATGCACTTTCTTGCATTCCATAAAAAAGTAAAAATTTGAAAATGGCTGTAGGAGATCCATAGGATTAATATTACGCCTACGAAATGACTGGTGGACGGAAGCCTCACACAAATTTTTTTTTTATATTAATCAAATAGTCTTTGTAAATAAGAAAATATATATATTTTATCAACTCTTAAGTCATACGTTATCTAAGTAATTACAAAAAGATTTGCTTTCAATCACTGATTTAAACAGTAGTTTTAAAGGAATTGAAAGTAATGACATATATTATTTAACTTCTAAAAAGTTTCAAATTATATGATTTTTCAATCTAAAAATATATATTTGTGATTTATAACCGATGTCCTTCATTACCCTGCCCTTGTGCCATTATAAATAATTTATATCAAGCAATAAAAACTAACTCCGATTAAAGACATGTAAAAACAAAACAAAATTTATTATTTATAACCGAAAATTAAGCTCAGATCCCCACTAACTTAGGATCAACTAAGAAATTTTTAGTTTTCCACTTCACTTGTATGCTGCAATCAATTCCCAAACAGGTATTTCATATCCTAATAATTTTAATATAAAATCCATTTCATTCCACAAAACTAATAGAAGAGTTTCAATTCAAATAACAATTCTCTGTCAGATGGACGTTATCTTCTATCTCTCCCTTCATTTTCCATAAATTCTATTTCATTTATATATCAGTATCTTCAATCATTTTACTTCTATCTTTATGCCATGTATCTAATCACGTTTCATTTTGGTTGGGAAGAAATTGTAATTTTTGCAATTCAAATTGATACAAAGTTTCCAAGGTTAATGAAGAGAAAATCGCGAATAGCAAAACGTCACAGATTGTATTGTTAGTAACAGAAAGTTTACATAATTGAAGCGAATTGATCTAACTTAAGAACATTTTTTTTAAGAAAAATTAATAATATTTTTATTTATTTTTTGTCAGTTTTCTAAAAGCAATATTTTTCAAAACAATTTTATGTAATGAAAATGTAGGATAAAACTAAGTTCTAGAAAGATAAATAGGTACATCTTATGAGAAAATAAGCAATAATTTAACCGTCATTTAACTCGTGTTGTACAACAAAATACTCCTCGTCTTAACTATTTTTAGTGTATTTATTCAGAACGGTTTTATACAAAAGTATGATTTTATTGAAAGTAGCTCAATTTTTTTGGTAAGTATATTTTTGTCCTTCATTAACGGATGTTTACTCTTGGCAAACATATCTTTTGTCCTTTTTGGTATCAAGTTAAAAATATGATTGGAAATAATGTAGTTAGATCTGAGTGAAAATAAGTTAAAGATAATTCTCTACTCCTGTCAGGAATACTCTTTAAAACAAACGAAAATTAAGATTTGCTAAATGAAATATTATTTCACGGAAGTGAAGTAAAAAAGGGCAATGAAATTAAATGAAATAAAATTTGATTCAATGAAAATTAAAATTCTATTACTATTCCTGCAAGGAAGTACGTTTTAAATAGTATTTCGATAAGACAAATTAATTAATCTATTAATCAAAGTACCAGTAATTTCATTTCCACTTTAAAAGCTTTTTTAAAACCACTCAATTATATTCCGCTAATTTCATTATATTCGTACCTCAAATATCAAATACGCCGTTATAACAAACCTTAAGTGAAATTACTTTTTGACTCGCATTTTCTAACGCATTCCACTCTCTTTTCTTCGCCCGAGGGTAAATTACTTTACGATTTTTATTATTTGTAACTTCTCTTCGGAGATTTATCCGGATTCAAAATTCTACCAGCAAACGATGCAACAAAAAGGGAAGAAAAAGAAAGAAAAAACACACAAACATTGAAATCTAATTTGATTTCGGTACTTCGTTCAGTCGAATGGCAACAGAGGAAACTTTGAAAACCGTCGAGCTGTTGAAAAGGAAATGGAGAGAAATAAATTTATATTTATTAATCATCGAAATGTATTTGGTTCGCTTTGAACTAAAATACACAAAAATAGTTTTAATTAAGAATACATCAATTATCTAGTTTTCCGTGTAACATTTTGGAACAATCAAAATTCTGAGAATATAGATGAAACTTTCGTTTCCTAATAACAACCATCAGCACAATATTACAAGCCATTTGTGTGGAACGTTCTAAAATAAAATGCCTTTTGTTTCTCCTTATCATTGAATAAATAATGAGTTAGGTTTGAATGCATCTAGGAAAAGCTGATTGAACACGTTTTGCTAATTAGTTGTATCCTTTATTGGTGTTTTCAGCTATTTGATTTTTTTTATGTAGCTAGTTAAATCTTATCCAGAAAACCTAGTTTCAATAGAACTTCTTATGAAAATGCTGCTAAAGATGTGCTTTTTTTAAGCTTCTTTGTCAAAAAGAAAAAGAAATTTAGATCGTTTTTTTCATTTTGGTTACTATAAGAATAGAAATCTATTGTACAAAATGCAGTTAAATATCTTATTTGTACATTTATTACAGTTAACAAAAATGTAAAATATACCTGAAAAAACATCTAAAATTGCCCATATGCAGGGCAAATATTATCATTATGATAATGATTAATGCAGTTTTGAAATGAATATCAATATAAATAGTTTGAAAAATTACTTTTTATTAATATCTTCGTATATCCAACAGGTCCAGCTCTGTAGAAATATAGAATTAAATGAATATAACTAAGTTGTCTTTCGAGGATTGGACACCAATTACTTTCAACCCACAGGGAATAAATACATTTGTGACTTTCATTGCCTTTCTGTGAAGTAATAAAGACTTTTTTCAATCATTGCGAGTAATGTACTGCATCTTGTTTTCTATTGATGGCTGTATTGAAGAGTTCACCTGTTAAATAAAACTGAAAAAATTGCGAATGAATCTTTAGATCTTAGAATCAAAAAATAATCACAAGTCGTTTAATGATACGACTCCCTTAAGGGCCATGATTATTTGATAATATAGTCTGACCCAGTGAGCCAGTGGTAATCGGGATCCACGGCTTCTAAATTGTAGTCTTTATGCTATTATACAATGCGTAAGTCAAATGCATTTTACTAAGACCCTCAAAAAATATTTAATAAATGAACTCTTAAGGCATTTGAAGAAAATGGAAATTTTTGTTTTATCAACCCATCCTTGACGGATGATTGCTTTTTATTGGCATTTCGTTTCCCTTGAATGGAAGATAATTTCGATTACATCTTTTTCCTCATTATCCAACACCCCTTCATATAGAATATCTTTAACAATATCTTGCCCAGTTCTTGTCTCTGTTACTGATTGGCCATTATCTATTATTAACCTCACTTCAACAACATGATATAATGTTTTACCGAAAAATGGTGGTTCATATAAATAGAATAGAAAGAAAAAAATGTCCACTTTTAACAGAATGTATTAATATCTGCTCTTCATAGGAAATAGACATAGATTTTGCTACACGTGTTTGAGTTCTTTCAGAATGACGCTATGATTCTTTAAGGACATATTTCAACGCTTGTTATAAGTTATATATGTTAAAAAATTAATATCGTATGTTTCCGAATATAGGCCAATCCCTGTATAATCTGAGAGTGCGTTTTTTGTTTCAAACATCTATCCAAAGCTCAAATCCCGCTTATAAACCGAAGGGGTAGTCCGAGCTTTATAAAGTGCTGTGTCAGTAACGGCATGAATGACAGCAAGGACGATTTTGTGAATGAAGAAGACAAATTTTATTAAAGAAAACATTAAAAAGTGATGATGATGAGCTTCCAAACATTACTATGAATGAAAGTGAACATGATTAAAGTTTTGGATCTTCGAATTCTGACACGGACCTTTAAAGTATTTATGTGATTTTCATCTTACTTTTTGATAGAGGGTGAATTCAAAATACACAATATGTAAATATTTTAAAAAATCATATTTCTCTTCCATTGTTATTTTTGTGAGCACATTATCTACGATATTCTATTGTTATTTCTAGTGTACGTTTTGGTACATTTCCGCTCTCCGTGTAAAATTTCGCCTTCATCAGGTTTTTTTTTTTGTTGTGGCGACATCACAACAAGCCAGTAATATAAGGAATTCTAAGAATAAAGCAAATAATTTTCATAAGAAGAGTGATCATTTCATTTAGAACTATTTTTCTCATATACTTTAAATATATAAGCTAGAAAGGTAAAATCTTACTATATTTGGCAATTTATCGCTTGAAACATTTACCTACGTTTTTTGCGAACTAACGGATTACAATCAACTAGATATTTTGCAACCGACCAACCGTAATTAAGTTCAGGAAAAGTTTATAAGAATTATTGGCTTATATACAGAAACATACAGTAATAATACTGCTTTGTCTGTATTTCCAGAATATTGTGATACAGTTTAAGTTTCGGGTAAACTGATTTGATCCCTTGACAGTACCTATCACTAAAGAAAGAAATGTCATTATAAAGGTAGACTACATATAAAATTACCATTAAGCATAAACGAACAACTACGGATTTATTTTAAAGAAAATTAAAAGTACTTCAGAGTAATAAGACGTGCTAAGATTATATAGTCACTATCGATGCTTTCAATGTTGATATTAAAATAAATCTAGACAGATGATTAATCTATTTTGAAAAGGAAGTTGTTAAGAAATTTTTGCAATGATACTGGACGGAAGTTGGGAAATAATTTCTTTTTCGGATTGGTTACCATTATTTGTATGGCTCCCCAAGACAGTCCTCATATTCTGATCTGGTAAGTTTAACATGTTGAGGGTTAAAGATTCGATGACGTGTAATGCAGCGTTGATTACGTTAGGTTTTTAAGTGCTGTTTAATAACTCGTGATGAATTTTCTGGAATCGCTTAAGTTTCATGCATTATTCACAGTGTTTACGGAAGCTTGTAGCTGTCGGTAATATGGTGAGTGATATTTGTATTACCTTCAATAATGGTTATAATACTTGCTTGCGAACATTTTTGTTTTATATGTTTATTACATTTAATAATCTACTTATTCTTCTCTTCTTCAATATATGTTTTCTCTTTTTTATGGTTCTGGTTAAAATATCCTCAATTAAACAAATGTTTAAGGGTAACTGGAGTCAATGGAATATATGCATTTGGTTTCATTTCATTTTTAATATTGATTCCTTTCAAATAAAAATAAAACTGTAAATACAAAAATAGGAAATTTGAGTCTTTTTTGTTGCTCTTTTTTCATGTAATTTCTTAATGCTTGAAATTTAATAGTCCTTATTTTGAAAAAAGTTATATATTAGAGTCTCAATTTCGTTGAACATTTTGATACCAAAAGTTTAGTGATACTACCAAAATTTACAGAGTTATCAAGAAAAAACTAAATTATAATGAACTTTTTTTGTAGTCGTTAATTTTTAACTTTGACTTTATTTTTCTCAAAACAAAAAAAAAGTTTGCTTTATCGCAGGAATTTTCAGAAGCCATTTATTATAATAGTTTGAAACTTCATACACATGTTCAGAATAAGTTTCTGTATGATTTATACAATAGGTTTTAGAAAAATTACGATCAGAATTTTTTTTTTCTTGAATCTCAATGAGATTTCTTAAAATTTAATAATTCGCTAATTTTTTTTTCCTCTAAAATTTTTAAAAAGTATGTATAACTACACAATTAAACGCTTTTTACCTTACAATTTTGATCACTGTTGCACTTTAGAATTATGCGAGCAATAAAACATGGATTTTCGCAATTTTTTTTAAAAAGAAGAGTCCAATTGATAGTTCCTTAAAAGTTTCAAATTTCCGATCTGTTTTATAAATGCATTACATTGGCTTAAAAATGGATGTGTTTTTGAATACACACACAGATATTTGTTAAGATTCCTGAAATCCCTTAAAAAAGTAAAACTTGGTAGAAATATGTTTATCGAGAAAATGTAAAGGAACCTAATCACCTTCAATGTTCATATTTCAGGTAGAAAAAGGTATTTTTCAAAATTTTAAATTTGAAAGTGAAAACCAAAATTTTCTTTTAAAATTTGAGAAATAAAGACGGTATTCTGATAACCACGGTTTTTTTTTTTTTTTTTTTTTTTTTTTTTTTTTTATTTTGGCT
>BMAW01028832.1:90428-132975 GCA_019974015.1 Nephila pilipes | reverse complement strand
TTTTTTTTTTTCCATTTGCTTCAACTTTATCATAGTCGTCATAGTTTTAGTTTGAAATAAGCGTGCATGCCATACTATCTTCAGGTGCCTTATCTCAGGTGTTATTGTTATTCTTAAGGCTCCAATTCCATGTGATCATAAGAAGCCCATTATTAAGCCATTCATTTGAATATGAGCGCAATTAATAATTATAAATGTATCACTTACTAAATATTTCAGCTATTCGAATTTCTATATATGGGTATCATTAAAATGAAGTAATGTTTAAACACAGAAGCAATTTAAGATATATACGTCCAGTCATTCTTATCTGGAGTTTCAAAAGATAGAAATTTTTTTTTAAAATTCATTAATTAGATTTTTATAAAGTTTTTGTCGAATAAGTTTTCAATTTTACGTATCCTTTGTCCGATATTCATCACAATTTTATTCTACGTGTGTTAAGCGAATTTAAATAAAATCTACAGAACAAGGAATGAAATGATGTATCAGGAGAGTAAAAAATCCATTTTGCAAGGAATAAAACTCAAATTTGTAGATTCTGGAAGTATAAATTCATTAGTTTCCTATGCTAATATTATAAAATTCATCAATAAGAGCCTTTAGTTTTAACGAATTTAAATAAATTAATTTTGATAATGTTTTTATCAAACTGGTTCCTAATTTTATAAATCGTCAGATATACATCTTAATTTTATTCTGCATACATTAAGTATAGCAAGTAAAATGTATAAAGGAATGGACTGGAATATCAAGTGAAAAATTAAAAACCACTTTAGCATCGAGTAAAAAAGATGGAAGTATCCATTAGTTTCCTATGCTAATATCAAAACGTTCATCAATAAAAGCCATCATTTTAGAGAATTTAAATAAATAAAGGAAAGGTTCTTGTAAATATTTTAAGATATTCTGGATGTATTCGATTCTGTGACGGATTTTTTTTCTTTTATATGTATTACGTTCCCTTTTTTAATTTTGAGTTTCTAAGCTTATTTATTAAAACTACGCATTCTAAATTACTATTTTTAACATCCCTTGCTACATTTAAACAGAGCGCATATGTTGATATTTCAATATAATTCATTCAGAATAAAAAAGCATTCAAATGAATGCAACATATATTCCAATTTTAGTGGTATAATATTTCACAATATTTACATTTATATTAAAACTTATTTCATTGTTATCCATGTTTCAATTTGCATTGAACACTGCATCGCTTTTATATAAACAATAAATGTCACAGATTTTCATAAGACCTTTTCGTTCCTCGTAAAATTTAAATATTTATAGAATGTAGAAATTTGTAAAAATGTTTTATTTATATTATTCGTTTGCTCTATCTAGTTATTGCATAAAATCTGATAAAATTAAATTTTATTAGACAAATCATATTAGTGTTATTGTTCATATATTTCTAAATCCGGTTTTATTATTTGTCACTAAGACAAATTAAATTGTTTGAAATACATTGAAAATTTCTTTTTTTTATTTAAATATTAATACTATTTCTAAAATAAATGAATGATATTTATACCCTTTTTATTTGGTTTTTTTTTTTTTTTTCGCTTTTGTTTGATTGTTTAAGCTGAAACACGATAAATATTTTAATGAAAATAGACTGAAAAAATACTGATTAGTAGAATTTGATATTTTGTGTCTTATACCAATCAGGAGTTTAAGATGATTTATTAGAAGCTCGACACGACTTGTTAAAATAAATTTGGAAATGAAAAATAAATTGATAGAATTCCTGATATTTTTTGTTCAAACAGTTATAGTTCAGAAGTAAAAACATCAAATTTCATTTTTTAGTTAATAATTCATCGGAACTTTTCTTGGAAAGAAATGTATTCTCAGAATCTAAAGCTGATTATATTGTGATATTAAAATTATCTGAGGAGAATTTCGATCAGTTATTGTTTATTATAACAGTACTATATACCTAGTTTGAAGTTATGAATTTTTTTTAAAGAAAATTTACCATTTAGTTTAGTTTTTATTAACGTCACACTAGAAGCAACACGAGGGCTATTGGCGATGGACCTGGTAATTTTGAGTCTCGGTCAAATGACGTCTGAGCTAACACCCCCCTCCGGACATCCACACCACGCTAATGGGAGGACTTTGGACCCCTATAGATTTAAAGTGCATCAGACCCAGCTACACGGTGGTTCTTTAGTGGCCAGGGATCGAACCCGATACTGAACGAAAACCGCCAGCCACGAATCCGAAACCATGACCACCAGGCTACCGCGGTTACTGTAGCATTTACAAACGTTGGACAGAAAATAGAAGTAATGCCTTCGTATTTCGACTAGCGCGCACCAGATGGTTCTGGCATCTTCTGAGCTGATAAAAGACAGTCACTGAAGGTATGCGGTTACGGCATTGATGATTTTTCGACCTCTTGGATGGGAAGAGACGGAGTATCAAATTTTTATCGATTGTGTCCGAAGAAAAGTTGACCGGCCGCTCTTTGCATCGCCTTTACCGAGCAGGTTAAAGGAGACATCTCTCTATGTCTAGTGATAAAGATGTTTTAACTTCTAGCATTGTTATTGAAGAGATCCGCTGCATACTCCCCCTCCTGTATCGTCGAATACGAGGATAAAAATTTTCACTGATATTTGAAGAGAATATCACTTATCTAGCCATTACAGCAATTGAAAGACAACTCCCCCTCCCCTCGTTGAATTGAGTTTTGACACGAACAGTTTCCATTTGACGTCATCGGCTGTTGAGTGGTGGATCTATTTGACGCATGCACTGTATCCGATACATCACTAGTTGTGATTTATGTGTTGATGTCTTAGACACACAGAGGCAAGTGTTTTGCTTCGGGACATAGACAACCAGAAGTTCTAGAAATGTGCTGCCATCTAGTCTTGAAGTACTGGGCTACCAATTTGGAGTGGGGGAATTTCCAACCCCGTGGAGGAAGAGTTAATCTTGAATTACCAGCGACGTATCAAATACTTGTCCATTGGGTCCGAAGAAAAGATGTCCTGTCGCTTTTTGCAGCACATCTACCTACTAGGTTAAAAGAGACATCTCTCTCAAACAAGTTATTAAGACTTTTTAGTTTCTCGACTTGTTGAAAAGAGTCGCTGCACGGTGAATGGTGATAGACAATTTTTCTCAGTAGTATTGTAAAGTGATTTTAAGTGCGGTGCGAAAGAGAAAGCGCCCTAAACCGCTAATGTAAACAAATGGTACAAAGTCAAGCTTCCCATTCTGCATAGTATCCTTGGATATAGAAATTTGTTGCACGATTAATACACCACATGTTTCTATGGTGCAACGTTGTCACTGTTAAGCACTTAAGCGGGACCGTTTGAACCAATATAAAAAGGGCAGGGGACTGTTCATCGAATGGAACAGTTGCTCACTCCAGTGAATCACTTCTGGAACGACAATACAGTGAATGGAGACACTCTGATTAGCCACGTTCACGAAAGGTGTGTGCAGCGCTGCATCATCTGAAATTGATGTCCATTGTTTCATATGACATTCACGATGTGATACTGCATCACTCTAGAAGTACGTAAATGTAACATCTGTATCAAATTGAAGAACAAAATGATACTGCTTAATACCTAGTACTCTTTATCGAATGATGTTTTATCCCAATACAAATGCTCAAAGCCCTTCAAGTGAGCACTTTGATTCAAATCCGCCCAAACCAAGCGAGCTGAAACGCACTTGTTGCTTTCGCCAAAGCTCTTGACATGATCACTTCGTCTTGAAGCCGAGTAAACTAAACGAGCTAAATCTTAATTGCGTTTGTTGATAACAAAAATGATCAAATAGCTTTGAATGTCTAGCTGATGTGAAAGAATTATTTTTGAGAGAAACAGAAAAATTTCTTTAAAGAGTAATAAAAAAAAATTTCCCTCGCATTTTTGATAACAAAATATCGAATAGATCTAACAACTTCGAAAGGTTATCTGGAAATAAAAATATCTTTGAAGTAAAATTGTAACGTGTAAACTAAATAAAATTAAGAAAAATTCTAATGAATAAACATAAAAATAAACAGCTTTCATTGCTGAGCTTGGAAGTAGCAAACCGAGTTGAAATTTTAAATGACCCTTCAGAATATGTGAAAGGAAAGGGAGCTTGTTATGTAAGACATCGACATAGTTCTTATCACATTTGTTAAAGTAGAACATTCTCACAGAGCTCTTATACTGAATATACTTTTGATTTTAAACCAAAATCTTTATCGCCTCCTTAAACCATGAATACAAGGTTACATATTCACGTACGTTATATAAGATAAATGAAAAATTTCCTAGGGGTTTTCTGGTGAGTGATATCCATACTTACCTGAAGAAGATAAGCCCCCTACGACATATTTTCAAATGCAAGCACTACCAAACAATTCAGTTTTACTTGGCACATTGGTGATCGAAGGCTGACTTTTTAATCAATGTCAACTTTGAAAAGCTTCTCTCGTAAGAAGCAACTGAAATGCACATTATCAAAAAAGGCCCTTAGTGTTAAATGTAAATTCAGGACTAATTATTGAAGGTCCACTGCAACTAGTATATAGTTACTCAAATTCTAACTACATTTTAGCTTCGACTTTTTCATCTTTTACTCTTGATGATGACATCTTAACTGTTTAATTTCTTGTAAGATTTCATTTTCTTTGATCTCATCTCATCATCTCTGTAAGGCTTGAAAGCAACTTCGGAACTCTAAGATTCTTCGGAGCCCACCCTAATTAGAGGCCCGGGGTGGACGCCTCTCCTTCGTTAAACTACTGCGGGGGAAAATTGTCCTTTCCTATTGAGTTTTTGTAAACTAGTGAACAATATGCAACAAAATTATTTCTACAAGAACAATTTCTAGCTTAAAAAGATCTAATTATTCAAAAACGAACCACAGTATTCCCCACTGAACATTTACTAATTGTGTTGAATCGCTGCACCCTTTAACTCGCCAATTGTCTAGAACAATTTAGCAACAGATCATAAAATAACAACGTTAGTCTTGAAGGGGTAATTAGATGCGTTAGCATATACCGCTCTTCAATTGATTCAGATCAGTCTGTGGCAGATGATCCAAGACAATTTAATACTTAAACTATCAATATTTATTTGTCATTTGAGTCAGTATTATGTCTGAGAATATCACTCGTTCAAACAGTACAATAAAAAAGTTAGTTCAAATATTTATAAATAAATAGGTAATAATAACTGAAAGGGATACTGCTTGTTTCATAAAGTTATCATGGGACATAGTGATGAAGAATGACTATCGAGTATCTTCTAGGATAAATGCGAAGAAGGTTGAAGTATCAAGAAAGCTATTTCAGGGTACTCTGTCTAGTTCCGTATCAATAATGATATATCATCTGTTGCGAGTAGACCTCTGCTCATCCAGGATTAACTCAACTGGTCAGGTCCGTCGATTGAGAGTAGGAAATTCGGATAGATCCAGGAGAGGAGTTCACGTTGGATTGTTGGCGAAAGACAGCAATCAGATCGGCAAGATAAGACAGTAACATAACTCCTTTTCATTTTCTACTGCTGTTCTTCTTCAGATAGCTAGTTGCACTAGTATAAATACTGATTCAGCAGGTGCGCTCGCAGAGTATTCGCAATTTGCATGTAGAAATTAGTTGTTCTATACTGCCGCCTCTAGGCAAGATTAGAAGATGCATGCGATTCGTGGTCCTCTCATGGCACAGTTAAAAAACGGCAAGCAGCTCAAAGAGGGCCGTCACAGTCTTCTATTGCATTGCTCGACAGTCCAACATTAAATATTCCATTCTCAGAAAACTAGAAAAATCAATTTATTTTACGTGATATTTATTAATCAGTGTACTTATTCTCTGTTTGATGAGTTAAAATTCAAGAAAAAAGTAGATTTTTGTTATCAGTTTCTGTTAACGATGGCTCATTTATTTTTTGGCTTTTGCATTGAATATGTGTTTATTGAAATCGGGTGTGACAAAAGTTATACCCGATATGAATAAATATATACTGCACATATTTTGGATTATACAATTAGACATTGACATGCATAAACAATGTGTGTATCAATGTGTTAACTATGTATTTCCGATATTCACATATTGAACATACAGATATACATATTTGCGACTCCGGATCAGTAAAATTAAATGAAAGTGTAAGTAAAATTTAAGAAAGTATTAGTAAAATTTGACGAAAGTATAAGTAAAATGTAATGAAAGTATTCGTAAAATGAAACGAAAAATTGCTGACAAGCATCAGTATTTCCACGAAAAGAGAGAACAGGATTATTTTTGTGTGACGTAATAGATAAAATAATCTGCCTCATATATACTTATGCTACTAGTTTATCTAAATTATATAACGCACAATATCATCTTGAATAATATGTTATGTCTATGATACAAATCATAAATAAAGTAATTTAAGGATAAAAAAACTACTACCATCACTACATATAATGCGGCTCGAGTGTCTTTTGAGGTGGCTGTAGCCTAGCGCTCATGGTCCCGAACCACCGCTAGCGTTTTTCACCTAGTTGTGAGTTCGAATCATGATCTGAATTACTACAGACTCATCGTGTAATAATGTATATTAAATCGGTCGAAGCTTCAAGTTCTCCCGGCGGCCTTCTGCGACATCTAAGTTCGGAGAGGAAGGTACCAGTTAATTCGAGGAAAAATAATTGGCTTAAAACTACGAAGTATAAAGTTGTATTATATGTAGAACTATTTACAGATCATTTCAGTGACAGGAGGTATCGAAGACAACCTTCTAAACTAGAATTAGTTCAAGACAGCTGAGATCTTGCTGAAGATAAACTTTTATCAGCTTCTGGTCAGCGAATTTGTTTTATCCCATCAAAGCCCTGCTGAAATGTGTTAACGTTCTGGAACTATTGAAATCTTTGGAAACTTATGGCTGTCGAGATGCACAAAAGCTTAGCTATTTAAGGGCTTTATTATGTAAAAATTAGAACCTCCTTTCGTTGGTGAGTATCACCAGAATGCACTATTAATTCCAGCAGATGGACACTTTGACATAAAACAGGCTAACGTATGAAAGAAAAACCAAAAATGAAGATACTTCATCTTCTTTGGGATATTTCCTTTCTATAGGATTTACTGTCTCTGGTAAATATGAGTGAAGAACTTAGCAATCCTCACCTATTCTCGACCCTCCTTCTTTTCGACATTTTTTTTTCTTTCTTTTTTCATCTTTTTCGAGTATAGACCACAGTTATATATGTTTTGGAGCAGAAAGTTACTATTGGCTTCTTCGCCTTAAATGCCAACTTTAATTCATTCAGTATTTAAGTGCTAAAACAACGGCGAGTTGAGCAGTTCGTGACCTGTTTATAGAAACAATGCCGTCCTTATCTAAACAGTGGATTTTCTTTGCCAGCTCGTCAAAAAACCGTTTGGAGATGGATCACCTCGAGCGACTCTCGAGTTCTTCGATTAACTCGTATACATCTCACAAACTGATACGAAACAATCTCGAGTGTATACTGATACGTAGTCCCCACGGTCATGGAACAGTGAGTGTTAGTTTGAGATATTTCCTCTTGGATTACTCGAATTTAAATTTGAAAGACCCGCAAAAATCATTGCATAATTAGTGTTCAGAGGTGCAATTGGTCTATTCGAGATAAAAAAAAAGGGGGGGGCTCTTTTTTTCTCTTCTTGGCGACCTTATATCCCCTCCTATCGAAGCATTTAAAAGTTCACCAAGGTTTGACACCTTCCTTCACTTGCACGAATTCGACAGACACTAACACAATTTCTTCAGACATTTACCACAAACACTTTACAGACACATACTTTGCCCTCCCCCCCACAAAATGTAGTGTTATTCAGTAATGTCTACGTTTGGACACCAGTTTATCATATTTCAGTTATATACAATTATATATATATCATAACTTAAATTCTAATTATTTCAATAAATCTGTTGTATACACCAAATAATGGACTTATCTTTAAATGATTGTCATTCTTATTTTATTCAATTCTCATCTATGATTGGAGCTCATCTCGCCCACTATAAGATCACTTTAGCCAGATTAATCTTTGAATTCATAAGCATCCTACGGGCAAATGCTTATAATAAATTCAAGAAATCCACAATTTCAATTTTAATATTTTTTATTACACCCAATTTTTGTCTATTCAAAGAGACGTTTACTTTCACAGAGAAAAAGATATATATACACGTATAGATTTATAGATTGTTACGTTTCAAAAACATTTTTTCTGAAACTCTTAAGATTTCCTTTCAAAGAAAACTTTTTTTAGTATCATCCGGAAACAGCATATATCTGTGAGACGATACGCAAACCAATATAAAAGGTTATAAGAAATTGAAATATTCTATTTTTGTGGTTAATATCTTTGTGTATCGGATGCTGAATGTTATAAAAATAGAACCACGTTTTCGTTGATATTTCCACAGATACTCAACACAGAAAATAAAGGCGAAAGCTAAACTATTGAGTACGTTATTGCACCTGAGTTCTCAACTTCGGGCCCATAGATGCTATTTAAATCGTTTTCAGTATGAAAAGAATTTTTCATTGAGCTAATATAAGGAAATGAATTATTCCAAGTATTGATATTCCGATTGGTTGGTTGGTTTTAATAACGTTACTGGCGTTGGGCTATATACTGGCGACTGACCTCATAATTATGAACCCCAATCAAGTGACGAGGAAGGCATCTGGGTTGGCACCCCCTCTACGAACTTCGACACCATGCCAATGGAGGACTTATGACCTCAACAGATTTTACGTGCATCAACCCTTGCTACTCAGCGAGTTTTTAGTGGCATCAAGATTCGAACCTACGAATTAACGAAAATCGCCGGCCGCGAGTCCGTGACCACAAGGCTACCGCATTGATAAGTCGAAATGATTGATTAAAATATGAAAAAAAAAATTTATTTCAAGGGAAAGCATACATTCAAAATTCCCCCTTACTGAGAATAAAAATAGCTTAAGAGTCCCGTCTACCGGCTATTTTGATTTCGTGGATGTAATGTTAATCCTATGGAATTTTTACTTTTGCTCTCACATCTTTACTGTTTGACTGTTTGAATACATTAATGTACATCTGAAAGAGCAAGCAATAATGAATGCTTATGCAGAATTAATTGTTTTCTCAGATTGTTAAAAAATATTTTAAAGTATTTTTCATAATTCGGAAGCACATCAATGATCAAATTTTACAAAAATAATATTATTTAGTAGAAAAAGAGTACAGTTTTGAAGTTACATATATTTTTTTAAAAAAAATATTAGATTTTTTTTAAAATAAGAGTGCAATAATTTATAAAATTATGAAATTTTCAGAAAATAATCAACATAGAATTCATGTAAAATTTCTTCTGTTAATAATTTGTCTAAAAATTGTGTGTGTGCGTGATGTATAAATCATAAATAAACTTATTTTGAATATGTGTATGATAATTCAAGCTAATATTATTAATATTTTCTGAGGAATCCTACACGCAAGCTAACAATTTTGTTGTGAGGAAAATAAAGTTAAAAAAAAAATTCCAGTTAAACAAAGTTTAATTGTTTTTAGATAACTATATAACAAGTTTGGGGAGTAACGTTAAAATTTGGTACCAAAATGTTTAGAAAAGAAGGAAATCTAATACATATTTTTTTTCCAAAACTTTGATGTTTAAGGGTCCAATACTCCTTAAATTAACTCAAATGACGTTGCTTATTTAAATACGGACTTTAATAAACGTCTATGCTTTGGTGAAACATCATAACGTGACGTATTTTTTTTCCTTGAAAAAGTGAGTATTTATTATGATATAATAATAAAATTAACATTTTATAATATTATTTAAATTTTACTCAAACAATTACAAATTATTCTCTAGATTATTTCATTCCACTTCATAGTTATAAAATGCGTAATTTTCTGTAATATTCAATAAGCATATGAAGATCAATATAACTCTATTTCATGATGTTGCTCACTTTAAAATCACATCTTAGTCATAAGTTTTAAAAGTTACGTTTTAAAATACGAGATAAAAATATGGAAATTGCTCTAAATAGGCTTAACTACATTTCATAAAAAGTATACCACTTTAGGGGCTTTTGAAAAATATATCAAATAAAGATCTGTTGAAGAGCGTTACTCGATACGCTTTATTTTTCCGAAACCGTTTATTGCTATCATAATTTAAAAAGAATTTTAGATTAATGATTTTTCCCAGTATTTTTCTCTTAAGATATGGATTAGAAAAATAAGGCTTAAAGCTAATGACAAAATAGTTAATGATGAAATTCGAAAAAGGAAGAAAGATGGTTTGAGATTTTTCTTTCCTCTTTTTTACAGTATTCTTACTTTTATCTTGAATTCTTATCTAATTCGTAAGTTCAATATTAATATTGTCTTCCTGATGAATGAAAAGAAATTGGAAATATATTTAAATTAAAATTAGAATCTTTTTTAAATAAAATACCATACGTAATTTTAAAAAAATATGGAACTGTGATATTGGAAAGCAATCCACCACTTGGAGATGGCTACTAATTTAAAATTTATAACCATTGATCTAATTAACAAGCGATATTTTTAAATGGGAAATTATTACAAGTAAATTGTTTTTATTTTCGAAAACACATTAAATAAAAACATTTAATTAGTTAATTTTAAAATAAAACATCAAAAAGTATTAAACTAATAAGAAAAAGTCGGTATTTAATCGTTTGCAGAAGTAATGATGCAATCTAATCTGAGGTCTTTAGCAGAGGTTTTTTTTTGATATCTGAAACTAATGATTAGGTTCGAATGGAACTTAAAAAGCTATTCAGAGCTTTCTCTATTTATGCCGAAATTCAACATGAAACATTCGCTATAGGAAAAAAATTGGTAGTTACTTAACCAATTAACCTATTTATAGTACAATTTAGTCTCTTTTGAACTATTAACAATGATACCATTTTTGTCCAGATGCGAAGATAATTACCGAAATAGTAAAGTGTCTTTCTTATGACCTTGCATTCGTATTGTAAATAAATTTTTTATTGATTTCATTTTGGAAACGCAATCTCTGCATAAAAAGTTATAGATTCAACTGGGGAAAAAACTCATAGAGTGCCATATAGAAAAAAATCACTCACGAAAAGTTGGGAAACATTTTTAAGAGATTTAACATTGGCTATTTTCTCGATGCTTAACTGAAACCCCAGGAAAAAGTATTTATTAGCGAAACAGGAATAAAGACATTGAATTGACATTTAAACAGTGGGCATTCTAAAGTATACGAATTTAACACATATCCAGTTTTACTTCAAAAGTTTCTAGTTCGTTTTATTAACGTTAAATTTCTTTTCTTTTCATATAACGCATCTCAGTGATATCTGAATCTAGAAAAGATAGGAAGCTGGTTAATAAGTTTGATTATGCACTAACGTGGAGACGAGTGTGCTGCGGGTCAACGTTTGTTTCTGTGATGGGAAGTTATTAGTTTTATTAACATTATGTTTAGAAAAAACAAGAGGTCTCTTGGAGACTGAATCATGATTTTAAACAATGGTTAAGTGGCGAGAAGGATACCTGATCTGAGAACCCCCTCTCCGAATTTCAATATTATCTCAGAGTAAGGACCTAGTGCCCCTATAAATTGAACGTGCATCAACCACACTAAGTAAAGAGTAGAAACAGCTCTGCCCATGAGCTCGCACCCATGACGACTAGACTACAGAGGCTATGAGTTACGAAACAAGGCAAAAGAGCTGTTTCCCCTTATCCACCGCCCATTAAATTTTAATGAAAAAAATCGATTTTATGTGGAAAGGAAAAGGAATTATTAGTTCCGATATCACAACGGTGTTATTTGATCGTGGGAACTAATGAAAAAGTTCGCCACTAGCAATCATTGGGGAGTCATGGAAGTTAAGAGTGGGAATCCAGTTAAGGTGTGGGTCTTATCACGTAACAGTGATAAGATACGGGCTTCGGTCCAGTGGTGTATAGGGGGAGACATTTTTCCCAGGGTGCATCACTCAAGCTATGTCGAATCGATGCTATTTAATTTTAGGATAAAATATTGGTTATTCTTGAACGCTTTAAAAGGTAGATAAAAAATACATTCGCAAACTCAGTCCATCACTCTATTTGTTTGAGGATATCTCTTTCTTATGATATTTGTCTTTCTGATTTTGAAGGAAGTGTAAATTTTATATACCCAGCTGACCATAATTTCCCCCTTTCACTATTCTAGCAGACTTGACTCCCATCCAGAAATGCTTTTGACGTTATTAAACAGGTTACGCGATTACTTTATACCAGCTTCATTTTCATGTTATAATATTATTACACCGAATGGAATGTTTAAGTTTTTACAATTTTAAATTTGAGAAACATTTTAGAATAATTATATTTTAGAACCACCATTATCATCATATTTATTTTACTTTGTTTAGCTATTATAAATATAGCGAAAACTTGAAAATATCCGCATCAAATGGCTTTAAAAATTAAATATATATATATATATTTAAAACTATTTAAAATTAAAAAAAATACAATTTTTTTTCCTGAAAGTACTATTATTTTAAATACATTTCTTGAAAAACGTTTTTTCTTCCTTCTGAATTTTGGCAAACAGTAGAGATTTCCTAGGGGAGGTAGTGCTTCTAAAGATCCGGGGAGGAGGAGGTCTTACAATCGTCCTCGAGTGTTGTAACTCCCAGCTATGCCTATACTCCAGTTGCCAATAGTTTTCGCGTTGCTTCGTAGCCTGACATTAAAAAAAAATCACCAAACATAAACTGCACAAGTAATCCCCCAATGAAAGCCAACCACACGATTCAAAGCAAGAGAAATTAAGGAAGTTCTTTCACCAAGTTTTTTCTTCAATAAGAACAATAAATTGAAAGTTATTGGTGTGACTTCCGGACTTGAAGTTTTTTCCAAAAAAAAATTGTATTCAGGATAAATACTAATTTGAATGACAATACGTAAGTTAGAATGTATAGTATTTAAAATGAAATAAATAAAGAAAATGATAAGCCGTTACTTTATTTATCATGGTACTTAAAATTTTGTTGCGTCGTTGTTAGTTTTCGAATGTAAAACAGGTCTACACAATTAAAAGCAACGCTTTCTGAGCAAATCCAACTTTATTCTGACAATGTCTAACATATATTACATTTCCTTTTGCCACAAGCAATTAATACACACAAAAATATACAATAGCAAAAATTTAAAGTTTGCACAATCACTGAACACTGCAATTTAAATCTCGTAATCATAATATTTCATTAACACGTATAGGTTGACAGGCTTTACTGGAGCTCCTGAGCCAACGACTCTAAATCTCCATATCAGAACAGTTTGGGATGCTTGACTTTGGCTTTTCTAGCCCAGAATTGCATAAAAGATATTTTGGAATGCTTTATAGTGTAAAATTAATTTACCAGAGTGATTTAAAATTTAAAAGAATGAAAAAATTAAGTGAAAGAGCTTAAGATTTATGCTTCATAAATTAATACACTACATGAAAGCATTCTCTAAATTAGTACATGTAGTGGCTGATAAATATCTCTTCAAATTGTATCCTAGAAGCTTTTAGAGGTTCCTCCACTTGTCTGGTGACGTCTAGTTACCAAATTGGTCTCCATATTTGTCGCCAAGGTCAAACATATCTAGGGAACCTAACTTATAAACATGCTCTCCCCTTGAATATTAAATGATCTCTTACGCCGGAATAATTGATCCTTTAAGAAGACAACAATATATTAATGGAACCTTGTAACGAAAATTAGGGCAGTCTATTTGTATATGTCCCTTACCTTTTCATTATTTTCTGACTTATTTAGGAACATGTTCTCGTCTGTAGATTGATGCGCCACTCCTTAACACAAGTAAAAATATATCTAATTTAGTGTTAAATATAGATTGTTTATCGAGTGCCTTAAAACCCGAGATTAATTCAGCATTTCTTTCTCAAATTGTTTCCCAAGACGCAAATGCCTAAGGAGCTGGTAAACATTTATTTCAAGAGGAGGGATTTTTCGGAGGATTTTCTTTATAACACTTGGGATATTGAGCTGAATAAACAATTTAATTTTTCGTTTTATAAGTATGCTTTCATAGATGTTCATTAACACTTTTATTTTTGATGCGCAGTAATAATTATTATCGATTTGATACTCATTTACAATAATACTGATATGCCTTAAGAATAATTTTCTTGTGACTTTATATTAATTTTCATATGCTTAAGTAAGCATACTGACCTCCGAAAGTTAAGATTTAGTCTGGTTTTTAATGCTCTCCATCAAAAGAAGAAAAATAAAGGTAAAATATTTAGTTTATAAGATTTTTGTAACTTAATCCGGTAGATCATCTTTGGGACTCCCTCGACAGATAGGTGGCTGCTTATAGTTTTCCCCCAGTGGTCATTAAATGAGAAGAAACGGATGTTTCTCTCTATGTGTGGCTTCTCACTCCAATGTCCAATTTAATTGACAGTTTAGAAAGTCGATGCCTCCAATGTATTATGAGTAGGGGAGGGTATTCGTAATGCACTGATGGTGTATTTGAGTCCATTTAATATTTTGCTCAAAATATACAATTTTCTTCAGTGAACTTACACATTTTTCACGATTTTTAAAATTCTTCTGCATGTTAAAATTTAACATAGTTCAATAAATTAATATATGAAGCATAAATCTGCCAAATTTCCTGTTTTTAGTTCATTTCTTTTTTAAATAGATACAAAAGACTGGTTGTGCGATAAATTTTGGAATCCTATTTATTTCTTATGATATACATATAATATTCATATTTATTATTAAAATTATATCATAAAAAAAGAATGAAAGCAACTATCAACTATTTATTAGGAAATTAAAGACTGGTTGTGCGATAAATTTTGGAATCCTATTTATTTCTTATGATATACATATAATATTCATATTTATTATTAAAATTATATCATAAAAAAGAATGAAAGCAACTATCAACTATTTATTAGGAAATTAAATGTTAACTTGAATAAATATTATCTTATTATTTAAAATTTTTAAAAATGTTTCAATTATAGTTATTCATTCAATAAGTTCACCATAGTTATATCGAAAAAAATACCAAAATTATTTTTTTTGCTTGATTATTTCTGAATTCCAAACATATTGAAGCATATATTGAAAAAAAATCATTTTTGAAATTTTGATTTCTTATCTTCAATTTTTGAAATTTTAAAAGGTTTCTGATTATTTTATTCTTAATTTTATAATTTAGCTCGAAAATTCCTAAATTCGATTTTGCGATGCGGAAATTTATAAATGTAATTTTACGATTCTAATTTGTTTTTGAAACTGCTAATATTGACTTTCTACATATATCTTCTAACAAGATGCAGAACAAAGAAAGAAAGAAAGAATTTTTCACTTTTCAATATTTATACCCTTGATATTTATATAATTGATATTTTCAATATTTATACCAAATAATATTTTTGAGTAAAATATTTTTTCAATATTTTTGAGTAAAATATTTTTTCAATATTTTTGAGTAAAAATTATTCACAATTAGAATCTATATTAATGAACTATTCGCAATAATAATTTATAAAATATTTTAGATGAATATTCAATATCTTGAAAGAAATAGCGTTAAAGTTGCAATGCTGAAATCACTTGCTATTGTATTTTTTAATCTTAGCACTTTTCTACTCAAAAATATTTTTCTTATGCATACCTCTATTTTTCAGATAAATTTTACTTGAAGCGTGTGAGTTGTACTTTAACTTACAGGGTTTGGAATCGTTAAAGAGATGCAAGTAATGGGTTTTATTATTGATATTTTTAGCCACCCAAGAGGCTACTGTTTTAATTGAGGTGTTTAGGCGTACCATATCGTGGTGCGTGGTTCCCCGAAGATTTTTATTACACCATTTGGCTGACGCCCACAGACACAAATTAAGTTTATGCAAACCAGTCTTTGAATCCACAAAGTTATAACGGTAATTAACTTCGAAATGCTTGTATATTAAAAATATTGTATTGTTTGTGTGCACCTTATTTGTAAGAGTCAGCTCTCAAGTTTTTAATTCCTTTTTTTTTAAATGTGAAGTGAGAATACTAAGAAATAGTATCTGATGATAATATTTGATAGACCTGTTCCTCAAATTTAAATAAGTGTTACACTAAGTTACATCAGACCACAAGGTTTCATGTTACATGTCGAAATGAGCCATGTAACATCGTAATAGTAAATAGGAAAAAAGGTGTTTGATTTTGCAATCTTCATTATTCGCGAAATGTCACATCATTTGGCGACATTTCTTTGGCTTAATGAAAATGCACTGGTGTTCTAAATTAAGAGAATTTGCATATTTTATGAAATTTCATGAATAGAATTGAACGAAATGTAAAAATGCTGTTTCGAGGAAGTAAGATCCCGCAATTAGAGGGGTGGAACGGCATTCTGTCTAAACAACGTGACAATTTAAATACCGCGTTTGCCAAATTGTTTGACAACTAACCCGATAGAAGAATACTAGAAGTTTTATCTTTTTAAATGGGGTGTATATCAACGAGGGGGATACCTCGAATGGGTGGAGGTTATGGGTATCTTCTTATTTCCTCAGTTAAATTTCAGCTCCCCATCATGCAAATCTTGTACGTCAAATACGTTAGTGTATACGTGTATGGGGAGTGGAACTAGTCGAAAAAAAAAAGGATTTATAAACGCGCGAAAAAAAATCTGCATTTCGTTCGCTAGCGCATTTCGCCGAATTTCTTGGTGTTTTCTTGCAGCAATCGCATGAATTAAAATTCAAACGACAAAAAAAAGTACGACCAACGTTTAAATGATGGAAGGAGGAGGCGTATTGTGGGTAGGCTAGAAGCAGGCCAGTCTCAGATCCAGATTTGCAGAGAATTCGATTTAATGCCTAGGGTCATGTCCAACTGATGGAACAGTTTAAAGATACCGGATCCGTCGAGAGAAAGCGTGGGCAAGGTCTTCCAAGAGTCCCGACGGTGAAAGCAGATCACTACTTGTCCATTAAAGTGAGGCGTAACAGAGATTCTTTAGCTTTCATGTTTCTCATGAGTTGTGTGCGGCCACAGGAACCCAAGTTTCAAGGTTGATTGTTTCCGAAATACTTCATGAGAGAGGACTGTTTGTAAGAAAACCTGTTATTTGCATCCTAATCAGTTTTGCGAACAGAAGAGTTCGTTTAAAATGATGCAGAGATCATAGAGATTGGAGCATGAATCAATAGGTGACCATTCTCTTCACTGATGAGTCCCGGTTCAGCCTAACCTGTGATTTTCACCGTACTTTTATGCGGAGAGAACCAGAATACTCTACCTGACCTCCAATGTCCGAGATATCGACTACTACGGCACTGGAGGCTTGATGGTCTGGGCAGGCAACATTTGGGATGGCCGCACACACCTCCATGTCTTTGAAAGAGGCAATGCGACACTTGAGAGATATAGGGAAGAGGTCTTGGAGCCCTATATCCGCCTTTTCAGAGGTCCATTTGGTCCTGATTTCTTTTCATAGATGACAATGTGAGGTCACAAAGGCAATTACAATTCACAAGCCCCTTCTGAGAACCATGCAAGACCTGAAAATAGCGTTGCTGAACCAGAGGGCCCAATTACCATAGGAACTCATAAACTCCTTTATTTTCAGCATAAAATCACGTTGAGAGGCCTATATATCTGTAAGAAGGAACCATACCCACCTATTAACCCATTTTTTGTTCTATTCTGCAACTGCTGTTTCATTCATTGCGACTCCTATTAATGTTACGCACGATCACGCGTGTGTATTATAACTGTTGAGTGGTTATTTTTTGTATTATATCAAACCTGAGGTACAAATCAAATTTCATTAAAATCTGTCCTGTAGTTCCAGAGATAATCGACCAAATCGGAAAATTCTCTTAATTTTGAACACCAGTGTTGCTCCCGGGACTTAACACTGTTACTTAAATATTATTATGGAAATTTGTAGTTTGATTATCAAATTTTAAAAAATAAATCGTACTGACCGAAACAAAGACTTGGTTAAATCACTTGAAGGCCTAGGTCCGACATACGATTCTACAGTATTAACATTGCACCTATTACTATCACAGTAGCATTACACCTAAAAACAAACTAAACGAACTCAAGGACACAAAAGTATGCTTTCTCACAAGAAATCTGTAAGACGAACTAGAAAAATAAGGATTTTTTTTTTAACAGAAACGGTTTGATATCAAATCATCAAATAATTAAAAATATTCAGTGTAAGAATAGTAGTTTTTGTTCTAAACGTCACAACTCGTTTTGTAACTATTCTTCATTCAAAGATTAACTTTATTTTTGGTTCTAGTTCAAAGTGCAAATGAAGCGAATTTCCTTTTCGTAAAAGATCGTTGAATTAATTTAAATGCCTCAAAAGAACTTAAGTATTAGGTTTACTCATATTAGGTTTTCTTTTCTATTTTTAAATTTCAGATTACTCTTTTCGATAGTGAAGTTATAGAATTATTTGCACCTAACAACTTAATAACATATATATATATTTATATATATATATGTGTGTGTGTGTGTGTGTTTTAATACTCAAAAAACAGCATATTGTTATAACGATTCCATTCTTACTTGATTAAGCAGAATTTTTCATTTAATGGCCGTATAAAATTAAAAGTTATAATTTCTGAATATTCAGGATAAAATTCTGTAAACGGCTACCATTTTCCTGCAAAAAAATATTTGAAGGTCTGAAAATTTTTGATAGTAGCTTTTTTATGATTACGTTGATCATCAAAGATTTTTTTTTGTAGTTTTAATGAAATTGTTGTTTTATACTTTATCTTTCTTGCACATAGTATTTCATAAATTATACTCTTGTGCATCATATAATTTTTAAATGCAACAAAAGTATTAAAATATTTAATTTCAAATTCCCTGATATGAATATATATATATATATATATATATATATATATATATATATATATACATATATATTTCGTTGTTTTATTTCATTATAGAAATAATGTTGTATCCTTTCATTATTGTCATAATTTCATTATAGAAACATGAATGAATAGTCTAGTTTTACAACTCTATACCTTTGAATAAGGAATTTGTATTTTTTTTTAATTTCAAAACTGTCGGTCAGAAAAACAGACTCCTGATTCAACATCTAAAAAAATGAAAATCATATTTTGTTTTCTGGATATACTTCATTTTTGAATGTAAGAAAACACTTAAATTTAAAAATCAATATGAAATTAATAAGGAAATTTTTTGTCTAATGTAAAAACCATCCATTATCCTTTCCTTCTTTTTTTGAATTATGATTTTTATGAATAAAAATTATTGCAAATGAAACGAATCAAATAAGTAAATACTGTTAAAACTGGTAATGCTAGAAATTACGACAATTCTTAAGTCAGTTTTAATTTAAAAATTCTTTCTTAAAAATATGGAAATCATATTTACTAATTTCCAAACTGATTAAAATCTTAGAAATTTTGATTTTTACAAACAAAAATAAATCAAAAAACAAATATCGTAAAAGCAGTAGTTTTTTAAAATTTAATTTTCTTTGGTATAACAATAATTTAATTGTAACAAATATAACTATATATTTTGATAGAATGACAAATAAAAACGAAGAAAAACGACTGACATTAAAATTTGTTTTCTTTTCCGTGTTATGTTAGGAATATATTAACATTTCAGAAAATCTGCATTATGATTATCAATATCAACTTACGAGCAGACGGAAATTTGTATCATTTGATTTTATACAGCCATTAAATGGAAAATTACGTTTAATAAAGTGAGAAAGGAATCGGTGTAAAAAATGTCATTCCCCTTACAAAGCACTGTGTCAAAAAAACTGTTTCTTAAAGGCGATTAAAAACTTTTAAATAAGAGATATATAAATATGTATTCATCTGAATGATTTTTCGGATTACTATAAAATAATCTCTAATACACACATTGTTATAATTTGATTCCGTTAACATACAGAATTCAGAGTCCATGGTAACTAAATCGCAAGTGAAGAGAACCGCGACTTACGGTATTAATATGAATTGAGCGATAATAAGAGTCTCAACATCGATATGAATTTTCTCAGAAACGAACGTGTACGTTAAATTGCAGCGAAACTTATTAATTCGACATTCTTATTGTCGAAACTGACAGTTTCACGCTGTGAATTATTTTGTTCAGAATAGAGAATCAAGCAAACATTTGTCAAGATTGGAGTTTTCCACTGTCTAACCCTTTTTTTTATGGTCATTGCTATATCAGTATTAACTTTATCAACGCACTGACGTTGAGCTTCTTTTTTTACCATTAACATAGAGTAGATTCAGGTAGATTAATTTCTGGGCAATTTCTATATGCCTCGTCCTTTTCAAATTTGTTCGATAACTTCGAGTTTTTATTTGATTGCATAATCCTTTTGTTTACGCTTACACTCTTTCGAAATTGTGTTTCATTATTGCGGAAATCGTCTATACAAGAAAAATCTTTAGAATTTTTAGCTGCTGGGTTTGTGTAGCTTGCGTTAAATGACAGGACGCTTAGCGATTATTATTTACAGTAATTCATTGTAATTAAGTTAAAATATGATAGTTGATAATTACAATCAGATAAAGTGCTGTTGTACTGTAATACTCTCGAATACGAGGTTCTAATCGAATGTTTAGTAAATCTCCGAAGTCCTTTCTATTCAGAAATTTTGGATGGAATGAAATTGGCCGGGATACTTCCCAAAACTCAAAACATAATCCTTTCTTTTGGTTGAATAGATGAAATAATAAATTTAGCTATTGGGCTATGAGCACCGTAATCGGAAAAGGAAATGGCCCCTGCAAAACTGTAGCATCTGGTGCAGGGATGCCTTTTGTTCCCTGGGGATCACACTCTAAGATCATAGATATGTTGTTTGACCTTTCACACGAGTCCAACTACGTTTAATGAAGTTCTCGTCCGGATGTAAGGAGACTACCAACGAACATTTTAAGTGCGGTAGACGCAAACGCTTAAAATTTGACCAATACAAAATGATCGAGCGTCAATTAAACTCCCTGCCCGCGAGACCTTGGACAATAATCTCGCACTAAAATAATCGAAACTGGAATATTTCACTTTGTAAAAAATGATTATTCATATAAATATATAAAATGGGAAAAAAAGATATTAATGTCTGCTCTTAACAGGAAGTAGCGATGTTATCTGAATAAAGTATTAATTTGAATTTCATAAAAAAAAAACGTGGCGTCATTCTTCTTAGGAGTGAAATCACACGGGTTTGCTGATCGAGGAAGACGTAGTTAAACAGCGTGTATTGCAGACACGCCTGTTGCTGAATCGCTTGTTAACGGGGTCCGAATTGTAAATATACACACATATGTTTATATAAGCACGATGTGTAGCCAGATTTAGTTTTTACTAACGTCGCACTATAAGCAACAGGACGGACTTTGTAATTTTGAACCTCGGTCTAGTGACAAGGACGACACCTGAGCTGACACCCCTCTCTCCTAACTTCCACAAAATGCCACCGGGAGGACTTTGGGTCCCAGCATATTTAACGTGCATAAGCCCCGGCTACACGACGGGTCTTTAGAGGCCAAGGCTCGAACCCGCAACTCAACGAAAACTGTCGGCCACGAGTCTAAAACCATGACCACTAGGCTACCGTGGCCGATGAATTGTCAGAATAAAGTATTATTGAAAATGATGCTGAAAATTCATTGCGTGTGAGGCAATTATTACTGAATTTCTCTTCGTACTTCTATTATTTATTTATTTAGCATATACAACTCTCTTTTCAAACAAATCGAATATTGGCTTGACTTGAGGAAGGAAGGAAAAATATTTCTGTCGACAAATAAATGAGAACCAGTATAGTTTGAGGATGCTTTATTCATGCGGGATTGTGCGATTTACGGAATACTTCGAGACGTATAGACTCTGCATAATTTGAAGTTATGCCATATGATTTTTTTGTACTTGAGACTTATTAGAGCTAACTGGATATTTCCGCTGGATAATTCTTCTTTTCATACATCTAAATTCACCCATAATTGGCTTAAAAATTACTTTATCATTGTGCCAAGTCAAAACCCAGACTTGAACCCCGTAGAAAATCTTCAAAGTATATTATATCGCATAGTTTATGATAATAATAAACAATTTTTATCAGTCCATGGACCGGAAGTAGCCATAAAAAGAATAGCGCAATATTTCTGAAATTAAATTTAATCATCTGGTCATTCATATGAAAATCTAAATACTTGAGGTTATCTGGAAAAATGGAGGACATATATCAATTTTCATTCTTTTCTTTTCCAGTGGTCTTATAATTTGTAAACAGTAGTTTTTCCTTTATTTCTAATATTTTTATTAACTTGCATATTGTAATATCATACTTCATCTACTTAAGTTGCATTTGGAACCTTTATTTATTTTATAATTTTCAAAATTGTCTTATAATAACGAACTGAATTGGTTTGAAGTGCACCATATAATCTAAATGTATAAATAAAATTATATAATTTCGTTATTACTATATGAACTTTAGTGGACGGACTATACATATATAATAGCTAGAACCTGGTTTCCTGAAAAGAAAGCTCTCTGAAGCAGATAAGAATTTCTTCCCTCATTTTTATATATAAGATTTTGTAGATTCTTGCTTAAAATTTTTACACATAAGAAATTTCCTTAGTATTAATTCATTTTTTGCTTCAAATAGTATTATTTCGGTAACAAGAGAACTCTTTTGAAGATAATCTTTTTCAGAGTTATGTTAATCAAAAAATTTCGAAAGTTATTTCTATATTCCTGATTTTTTTTAAAATTCCATTTGGAAAAATATAAAGATGTAAATATAGAAATATATAAGAAATTATTTTTTGATTTCTCTTTCTCAATCAACTTTAAGCATTTTGTTTCAATTTAATTTCTTATCGACAAAGAAAGGAATGGAAGAAAAGGAAAAGAAAAAACAATGCAAATTAATGGATTTTGAAAAAACGGAATTTAAGATAACTGAGAATTAAAAGCGTCAGAATTTGTACTTTTTGATTTTTCTGTTACATGTAAGAAGTTGTATTACTCATGCTATAGATGAATTACTTATGAGAATTTGATATATACAACGGAGGAAAATTGAATTTTAAAATGGTTAGTAAGCTTGCCACTCTATACAAAAATATTTTATTTGTATGTTTCTCAAAATATGTTTTTAAGAATACCGGTGCTCATTCTCGTAAATTTATTTTATCCTTAGCGCTGATATCTTCAGCATTATGAAAGAAAGTTGTTTCCAACACAGAGTAAACATAATTTTTTTTCTAAAAACAAATTATAAATACTGCTTAACATTTGTAAAAAAATTAAGAAAAGTTTGAATTATATACACTTTTTTTAAAAAATTTTTAAACTTAAATTTTTCAATTATAATAATGTTCAGTGCAAGTACAAGTATTTCATTTCTTATTTTAGAAAGTTTATTTCTTTTTAAACACATTTTGTTTATTTGTAGGATCCCGAACCTAATTTAACTACTGAATTTGAAAGATTTGGGGAACTCCCCTTTCCCCAAGAATATAAGAGTTTTTGGTTTCGTCTAACGCCCTCTCCCTCCATGGATACCTGCTTCGTAAACCAATGGTTTCGTAAAAAAGCGGAGCCATAATCTCATGGCCGCAATATTGTGGTGGATTACATCACTAAAACATTGTGTATATAAACCAGATGGCGGGGTTTCTAAAGAGCTTTGAATGCGAAAAACAACTGTTAAGCTACGGTTTCTTAGGAAATACTTGATTCAAAAGATTAATAACGTCATCCACATCACAGTATTGCGACCACCAGATAACGGCTTCGCTTTCCTAAGTAACCATTGCCAAGTCGCTCATATGTCACGCGCCCATCTTTCGTCATGGCGTGGAAATTATTAATTAGTAAAATAATCTAAAATAATTGAATTAACATTAAGATTGATTACACAAAATGACTGTCTTTCACCATAAAATAATTAAACACCATAAACAATATCTGAGATAATTTTACACGTTTATAAATTTTATTTTCTTTACTAGAGTACACAGCCATTTCAAAGCTGAAATATAGCTTCTATCCCTTTTAATTTAAAAATGTGGGGATTATTTAATCTAGTGGTAAAATAAGTTATTTTTTCATTGTCGAAGGCACGTCTCAGGTATTTTAAAAAAATTCAGGTAGCGCAATGATATTTTTTCATTTATTGATACTAATTTAACAAAAACTTATTCCACTCAGTCATCTATGCTAAAATTTAAATCTTATCAAATCAAAACTGACATACTTATCCAGTTTTGTTGATATTCTTTAAGAAATGAAGTGAAATAAAACAGTATTTTCTTATAATTTCTTCAGCCGTAGTGGATAAAAGAATAAATAAAAAAAACACAAATGATATTCTTTTCTAAACATATTAATGAAGTGAAATATCTTATTCTTTCTCTTAACATTAAAAGCGAAGGGGAAAAAACAGGAAATGTTAGAAAAGTATTTTAAACAGCAAAAGATAAAACCAAGCGTGCATTTTTCATATTGTCTGGGTGTAAGCGATATGCGATGTTGCGCTTGAAGAGAATTATAAACATCACTTTTTTTTACGCAACTGAAAACTGAATTAAAATAAAAATAAGGGAATTGCGTCTGCAGCAAATATCTCAAAATATACTGAACTCTTCACGGATGAGGAAAATAAAAACACTCCTGATTTAAACAAATGGTTGATGGAGGCTCGTTGAAACGAGCAGAATAATTAATTATAAAAAAAATGAAATTCTCGAAGCAACTGAATTTCTTTTTCAAATAGTTTCATTTCTTAAAAAGTATCAAAATGTTTTAAGAACCATGGAATTAAATTATAAGGGGCACGTTTATTCTATTCTACACACCGCCTAAGAGTGAATTTGGAATCAACATTTTCGTAAGAGATCAGCTACAGACGTTATATTTAATGCGGGGAAAAAAAGGATTTCGTGAAGCATACTTAGAAATATAATTTAATCTTCGTCAATTGATACTTACGTTTGCTTGCGGTTATATTTTTAATTTTATTTCAATAAGTGTAAATAATTAAAGAATAAATAACGAAATTTTAAATAGTTTTTTAAAAAAATCCTTTCGAATTGAATGTTCTCAATTTGGTGTACTCTTCTTATGAAGAAATATAACATTAAAATTCTATTTATGGTTGTTTAAAATGAAACTTATTCAAAGTAATGATTTTTCGTTTTCGAAGTAAAAAAAGAACTTTGATACAGCTTTTGTATTTTTCTTGATAAATATTTTTCTACCAAGATTTTTTTTTCCATTTACGCAAAAAGGAGTAATGAAAAAAAGACACAATTTCATGAACATTATTTTTTTCTAATGAAATGAGCTGAATGTATATCGAAAAAGACGCCGAATTCATATTCTCTAATTTCTCCTAATCCTCTGTATGTTTGGCGAGATATTGAACAGGTCCTAAAATTATTAGTAAGAGTGAAATAAGCATAATAAAATATGTAATAAACATATGAAACAAAAATTACAGGTATTACAGCTACTAATGAAGGATATAGAGCCTTCAGTGGCCATAAAACTCTACAACTGTAGGTTGAACTATAGTTACTAATCTTTATACATGAACAACACTCAATTTGAGAAAATTCCTCAAATTTTATTAAAGATCTTTAAAATGTTAATGTAATCAACACAGCATTACATTTCTTCTCACTCCACCCCCTAAAGGGTAAGTTTAATAGATCAAAATAACATCGGCCATCATGTAAGCCGTTAGAAAGATAACTTCGTTCTCAGGAAAGGTGATTCGACGAATCCCACTGGATGCACTGCTATAGCTATTTCGTAATTTCATTTTCTAAATAGTAAAATAATCTATTAGTTAACTCAAAATTTAGATTGAAAATGCCAAGTGGTTGTATTACCCTTTGATGCTTCACATCTCAGAATAGGATGTTACGAATTTGATATTTGTTCTTTCTTAATAGTGTTACGAACTCCAGATGACGATTCCATTCAACGTTACTTTTGTTTGGGAAAAGAGACATTTACAGAGATTTCGTCGGTCGGCCAGGGAAAATAAATTCCATTTCATAATTATCAACATCCATCTACTCAAAAATTGATAAATCAGATAGAATTATTAATGGGTCTATTAAATCTAATTTGATCAGAAAGGAAAATATCGGCAAACAAATTTCAAAGTCTTTGCACTCCTTAAAGGAGAAACATTCCTCCTTAAGTGCTTCAACCGTAGTTTGAAGCTCATTTTTGTCTATGGTTGATGTATGTGCAGGCATTTTAACACTTGGGAAGTATTTGTAGGTACTAATATTAATAACACGAGAAAATATATTTAATTTTGTAGCAAAGCATTTCTAATATTCAAATAGTTCCAACACTGTTTGTCACTATCCTTGCAATTCAATGTTTAGTTATATCATTCAGAAACATTAATTTGCATTATTTGTCGTTCTGTTATGAGAAATGATGCTCCTTCTCATTTAGAAAAAACTTGATGTGTTCCATGCATTATATAAACTTTAAAGACATTACCTCGTCTAAACCAACAGGCAAGGCTGTATAAAGGGGAATCCACATATTCACTTTCCATTTCTTCTAAAAGAGATTTAAATTACCTGTGTACCAATGATTTACGAGATATTATGAAATTTCTTATTATAACAGCAGTGCTTATTTCAGAAATCAAGCACCGTGACAAATTTTGGCAACATAATTTTCCTGGTGTATTATGCTATTGAAGTTCAATATTTTTATATCCAATATGATTTCCAAGAAGTTTGACAATTCTTCTTTCCTTGCCAATCATTGTGGGAATGCCATCATCAGTTAAGTAAAATATTTTATTTATGTTAATGTTTTTACTAATAAAATAATTTGTAAATGAAGAAAGAGTATCATGTCCCTCAGTTCTTCCAGACAGAGGAACCAAGCTGCATAATTTTTCTCAAGTTCGATCTTTATCATAATATCATGCAATTACTACAAGATGCATTATATTATTCACATTGCTACTTTCATCAAAAAAAAAAAAAAAAAAAACGCTAAATGCAACAGTTTCTTGTAAATCCAGAATTGTGTTTTGTTGTTACATTTTCTGCCATCTGAGTTTTTCGTCTTTCGATAGTTCGTTCAGGAGCCGGTATAACTTGAATTCGGGAAACTATTGTTAGTAGATTTGATAAGTCAACGATCAATATTTTAACACTTTTTTTTTAAAAAAAAGTATCATTTATATATTTGCCATCTGTGAAAGTTTTGCTTTTGGCAATTGCACAAAGAGCAATTATGGAACCACATGCCGTAGATTTAGGTTTGATTCCAATTGTTTGAGAAAAAATATTTCTCATATTCCGGAACAGATCTTGTTATAATTTCACAGTTCTCATTGAAATTCTTAAATGTGGACTGATGTTTAGTGTGAGAATGTCTTTGCATAACTTGACGAGCGACATACGACGCTTTCGTAACATAACACACCTACAGCCCGATCTTTTTGTTGTACGAATCCGTATTCAGTCGTCCAAGAGTCTTGAAAATCGTAAACATCAGGCTTTTTTTTAGTGGTCTTTTTATTGAATGTACGTATGAATTATTTTATTGAATGTACGTAAAATTAAAATAACCAATTGCGCACCACGTGCATCAAACTAAATTCTTCTTTCGATTGAAATCATACTCGACACTCATATATAGGCTCGACTAATCGAACAATAGGAGAGGAAATGCGTGAAGCGCAGAGAGGGAAGACAGCTTAAGTAATATTTATCTGATAATTTTGTAGAGTTATCAGATAAATATAAACATTTGTAGAGATATCAGATAAATATAAAAATTTCTAGAGATATCGGATAATCTGAGGATTGTGCTGCGTGCCAGATCTAGCGCGTATGCCACAGGTTGCCGACGCTTGATCTAAGCAATGATCCAAAGCAGGGGTGGCTACACAACCCAAGGTACTCCCGGTCATTATATTCTTAAGAGAATTTTGATTTCGTTAATTATTTTAAATTAATCATTATTGAATTTTGATTTCGTTAATTAATTAATATACTTGCACCGTTTAATACCTTTTGTGCCTTTAATATGAAGCTAATTTTGGTTATATGCAATGAGAATTGCTGAAGTCATTAATTATAACCCATTTTTTGTCAATTTTCTAATGTCATAAAAAGAACTGATTTATTATTATGTCTTGTATACATATAAAATAAATAAATCTAGATATAAGAATGAATTTTTTAAAGAAAATATTTCAGTGTTTGTAATTTTACTAACCAATGTAAAAATATCTAAATTAAGGAGATCAAATTTCAATTTTAAAATTCTTTTATCTCCATATATGGATATTAATGATGAGCTGTTTCACAACGTTTGACAAACGAATTTTAGAATGGAGAAACTTTGAAGTAATGTCTACAAGTATTTTAAACGGGGATTAACGAAAGGTTTCAGCGAATATGATATTTAGAACATAATTTTCTTTGATTATGAATTACATCTTAATTTGTATCAGTAAAATAAATCTTTTTAATTTATATCGAAATGATTGCACATAAAATGTCCGGAAGTTAAAATATTTTTTATTGAGAAAAGATTAATATCTAAAAATTTATTTTATTTTCATTTTACAGCTGTAATAGTTACATTTAATTTAATAATTGATCTTATGATTTAATTTTAATATCTGAACAGAATATTATTGTCTATTTTAATATTTTATCTTTTGATTTAATTTTATTATTTAACTTAGCGATTTGGTTTTATGTCAAAATCGTTTGTTTTCATCTCTTTTGCTGTCAAAAGTTGTCTTTGTTTTCGTTCTTTAGAAGCCTATAAAGTTTGATTCTGATTACAAGATTGGCGATGGGGGGGGGAATAAACAAAAATAGTATCAGTGGAAGTCAATTTATTTTAGAAACTTTAAGTTATTCATTCAATACAGATTATATTTTATAGATAATGACAGTATGTGTGTAAAGTGAAATAAAAACCTTTTAGTATACTACAGCTTCCTATTTTTTCAAAGCAAATACCTCTTCAGTTAAACAATTTATTTTCTATCCCTGCGATAATCTTCAAAGCGATTGTTTAATACCTAATTACACACACAATAATTACTATTATTCCCAAATATTATATAATCGTTTTCCTTTTGTAAAACTATCCTTTTCACTAAAGCTTCTTAAACTGTGGGTGGGGACTTTCAAAAAGAGTCGCAAAGCGAAATATTGAAAGCGCGAAAATTTAATTTAGGTGTATGAATTTAAAGAAGCGTTAGTTTTTCATTGTCTTTTATTTATTAAATTTCCTTTTCTGTGCAGCGCAATTAAGAAATCGTAATATTGGTAAGTTGAACTTGTGACTTTGGGGTATTCGCGATTTTCTTTTCACTAATCTGGGGGACTTTTTATCAATTCCAATTGTGTAAAAATACAATTTCTTTCCTGTCAAAATGAAACTTGATTAGATAAATTAGATGAAGATAAAAAAAAAGTGTAGCCAATTGAGTTAGAGATAGTGATATATAGATGATACGAGCTATCGAATCTTCTTATCGATGAGCAGACATAGCGACACTCATGCCGATACAGTTCCCGACGTAGAATTAACCAACGAGCACGCGGACAAACTCAGAAGAACAAAAGTGAACGCTGGGAAGTATTTCGAGCACATAGGCCGCGGAGCGGCCTTTAAGCTTGGGTCGATATTATTATAGCAAGACTTGGCTTAAAAGTTGAAGATTAAAACATTCTGCATGATGGGATCAGTAACTGTGCTCTGATTGGTTGTCTCTGAGGTCTGGTAAGATTAGCAGTTTGGAGGTACAGGTTTCAGTCAGGGGTGACGCTGTTAGCTTGGTTTCCTGTTGGTTGCTGTGGTATGGAGGGGAGCTTTCCTATTGGCTGCCCTTGGCTGATGTGTTTGAGTTAGGGGTGGAAAGTCCTTCTATCAGTACTCACCGTAAATAGAACTAGATTGGATACGAATACGAAACGATTCCTTATACGTCAGATTGTTATTTGGCGAACTTGATTCAAATCAGAAAAACGAATAGAGAGGAAGAAAGTCCTAAAGGAGCTAGTTCTTAGGCAGGTAGCTTGCACCGTTATTTTTGACTATTCATGTCAGTTTTGCAATCGTTGTCTGCAATCAAATGTAATCAAAGCTGACTTTTTATCCTTTTACTTGTATTTTTTAATGCTCAATCCCATTTATATGGATGTTTTTTTAAATTTACGGACAGTTTCTAGTACTCCCGATTTTTTATTAAATATTGATTTGAAAGCGCAAACGGCACTTGTATGACGTACATAATAATGCATAAATAATTGTTTATGGATTGATATTCTTCTAAAGAATGCTTTTGATTTTCATAATATATTCTAGGGCTGATTACATTAATTAACCCAAACTGTTTTGCTACAGCGGGTTTATATATATATATATATATATATATATAAACGATAAAAAACGAAATGAAAAGTCTTCGCTACACATTCTTACATTTGATTTGAATTTAATCAAATGTAAGAATGCGTAGGAAGACTTTTGTTATGGAAGTTTTCTCTTAGCTTTTCTCTCTGCTTAAGAATTTTCTGTTTATGTTTTTCTTATTATCATTACGTGCACTAACATTCAATCTCCTTTTTACTGTACTGTATTTCTAACTCAGAATTCTTTACGGAACGGCCTTTATTCAGTCAAAGCCAATGGCACATTTTACAATAAGTGGCATTTCATAATTAGGTACATTCCCGTCATATTCATTCGCCTTGGGAAAGGTTCTTGGGGCGATTTTATAGAAATTTGGGCTTGATTACTTTCCTATCGATAGCTTTATTGTAATCATTTCTCAAGTCCCCACCATCTTTCAACTCTTCTGTCAAAATATTCCATACTTTCCCTTAATGAACATCACAACTTGGGATTTGCCGGAAGAAGAATCAGCCATCATTAATTTTCTTCAAAACTTGCTCTTTACTGAGAGGTCTGTAGTAAGTAAGAATTATATGAGAATTTTGTACTAAAAAAGCATGGTATGGGCTTAATTTAAAATATTGTATATATAAGAAGTACTATATATGAAAGATATTTTCTAATATTATATTTAGCAACGAATATTATATTTAGCAACGATCTGTAGCTCTTAAAATAAACAAAGAGCAAAAAGATTTGGCAGTTTGATGACGCATCTCGCGCTTCTTTCTCCATTTCGTCTTTCTCTTTAATTTCGTTTAAAAATAATAAAAACAGTTTATTTCTAAAATTTCAAATTTTAAAAATTTTAGGAATCATTTTCCTGTATATAAGTGTTCTATTTTTCGCCCAACGCGAGGTGTATAGCCTTTGAAATCTAAGGCATCATCAGTAATACAAAAGTACAGTTTTTGGATCAGATGAAGCGTATTCGCGAATTGGCATTTATTTATTTATTTTTTGTAATTTTGAGATAAAACAAGTTATGTCAAATTTCCTTACGATATGCATAACGAAATACAGAATTATCACAAAACTAGTAATTTCGTCAAACTTAGCGGAAAAGAAAGAACTTTGGAATGCGGCTCATATTGCGTTCAGGGAAGGAATTCTATAACTACTGCTTTTCTGGTGTCATTTGAAAAAAATATTGAAGCTTTTTACATTCTAAACATACTGAAATTTAATTCCTCAATAACTTCTAGATTACATTTATAATTTTGTGTGTGTCTAACTTTTAATAAAATCATTAAAGCTAATATAATTGCAATTGGCAAGGGAAGGAAGAAAGTAGCATTTTGAGAAATTAAAAGAAACAAGAGTCAATTGGCTAAGGAAAAGTAAATAAATACTCCAACAGTTTGAAGTATATTTATGTATAATAGTATCTAAACTCTCTCATAAGATGTACATTTTAAATACCTATTTATTGCTCGTGAAAATGTTGTTTAAAATGAAACTTTGAGAGTTAGCCAAATTTGGCAAAACAATAAATATTTTACGGTGTTAATAACTTGTCTTAAATACTATTAGTATGCTATAGTTTCAAAAAAAATATCGCCAACATTTCAATCGAACCCAAAAAGTAATTTTGAGAAAACATTTCTCAAAGTTGTTATCTTTGTATATGGTGTAACATAAGTTATATTGTTTCTTTTGGTAATTTCTACCTGTGTTTGGTATACCTTTAATGAAACTTGCAACAAAAACTTGTTGGGAAAAAGTAATGTGCGCTTGGAATTTTTCAACCTGCTATGGTCACCATTTTATAATTCGCCAGAGGTAGGGGGGAGCAATATCACATCTATTCCATGGGATTATTTCTAAATAGGTGTTTATCGCTTACACATAATAAGGAAATACTAAGGATAAATAACAATACTTTTATCCTTAGTATTTGTTTTCTTTTCGCAGCCTGTCAGCCGCTGTCATAAGTTCGAAGCACAGTGTTGCCCGAGGAACTCCACTTGGAGGTCGGCTTCTTCGGCCCCTCGAGGCCTGCTCTAGAGGGACCGAAGGGGGTGTAAAGAAACACCCCCTTTCATCCACGGAGTAATCTGTAAGAAAAAAAGTTATTGGGGGTGGGGGACTATGCATAAAAATCACTAACGAGAAAGGTTGTGAATTATCTGAAATAAAAGAATGTTACATTAATTTGAAATAAATAATTCATAACTTATTAGACATTTTTACAGAGCATGTATAATCATTAATATAAAATCTAGCATTATAAAGACAAAATTACTTTTTTGTGGTTTTTTGTCCATGAGATGGCAAAGTCATAACCGAAAGGTATATATATATATATATATATATATATATATATATATTCCGGTTATGACTTTGCCATCTGACATTAGCTCAAAATGAAACGGCGTATTGACTGTAATAAGCGATTCTTAGAGCCGTCAGGAAGAAGGAGCCAGAAAAGTGTTATGATCTAATAAACTATTGTAAGATTAAATATTTATAAGCCAAATAGGCGAATGATTTATTAAAATTATATAGCTTTCTTATGTAGAATAAATTACTGAATCGAAAAATAACTCCATGAATCTCATTTTGTGAAGCTGTTAAAAAATATCACTTTTCTAGTAAAGTTCCTCTTTCTAGAACGTCAAGGCTAAGAAGTGCCATTTAAGATCTCATATTCTGTGGCAAAAATTATCTTAATTCCTTCTACCACGTTTCAGAATTTGGATCTGTAATTTTCGAATGCATCATGCCTCGTTAGGATTTTGAAAATCAGCTGAATTTCACATACAGTAGTCCACACGCACGGTTGAACGACCCTCCAACATACGACCGGCTTACAATCAAGACCACTACTTTGCAAGATAATTTGCCATTGTGGTCGAATGTTATTAGAAACGATAATGTTAATTAGACATAATATTAAATTACATAAATTAAACGAAAATGTTTCAAACTATATATATATATATTTGCTGGGTTCCATATTTTCATTTATTTTTCTTTCATTTTTACATTTTCTTTTCTGGATTTTTGTCTTTTTAATATTTGAAATTTCTCTCATAATTTTCGTAGTATATATATATATATATATATATATATATATATATATATATATATATATTATATTATATTATATACATCGATCAATCAACTCCCATGTCAACATTGAAACAACATTTTTTGCAAAATTTTTATTCATCAACATAACCTTTTGTTAATCACCTTTTAGGTGATACAATCGTTCAACACTTTAATTCTTTTTTTTTTTTTTTTTTTTTTTTTTCCCTCAAATTTTTTTTTTTTTCTTTCTTTTTTCCAAGAAATCTTTTGTTGAGTAAATAGGATAAACAGCTCTGAATCATCGACTCGTTGCTATTTTGTTCCATCGAAACAATCGCGGCACCCACTTGAAAAACCTTTTTCCTGGTCCGATCGACTTAAAATTTTGACACGTTTCAAGCAAAGGTTAGTACTCTAGAAATACCTGGTTACTGGTTTACTACGAGCGCCATCTCTGGGTTAGTCTCGGGAGTTATTGATCGATGTGTTATATATATATAATTATTAAAAACAAAGTTAAAATATAATTGTTAGAATAAGAAAATTAACAATTAGTAACAATAAAAAAATTAATAAAAACCAAGAATACATATTATACCTCATATATTTCTGATTAAAAACGAAAATAAAATCAATAATAATTATTATAATATAGTTAAATAAACACAGCTTAACCAAGCAACAAAGCAAATTTCAAGAGAAAAGAATTTAGAAAAATTCAAAATTGAAGGTAATATAATTTAAACACTGTCCCAGACTATCGATTGAGAATAGTATGTTCAAACCAGTTCCGCGTATCCGACCGTCACAACTTCAATAATTATATCATCAAATTGGAATAAGCCAAAAATATTCATAACATAGAATATTTCGTTCAATATCCAATAAATATTGCCGTAAATCTGAAAATTTTAAAAATTTTGTTTACCCTTAATGAAATAAATACTTATCCTTACTCAGTCAGATAAGACAAAAATATGTGCGAATAGGCATTTTTATTATCGTACCATGAAGTTCATTTAGCGGTTTTGAAATAGAAAATTCTTCTATGAGTTATTTCATACGCACAGCAGCGAATTATTGCAAATAACTATAAATTATCCAATATAAATACAATCAAAAGAATTTTTATGCTATCTTTATTATATAGTAAAAATTCTTATCAAATGGTAGAAAGTTGTAAACCGCTGTGTTTATTTCCAAAAGAACAGCTGTAATATTTTATTTATTTACTCAAATTGCAGGTGGCCGCAGTGAATGACAAACAAAATATGGATTGTACTTTCCAAACGGAAAATATTTCTTTTTAGTTTGACAAAATTCTATCTGTTAACGCTACCACTAAAATGTACTGGAATCATTTGTCAATCTTTAAAAATTATAACAAATAATTTTTTCAGTACAGGTTTCTAGGAAAGTTTGCACCAATTTTTATAATCTAAATCTATTCGCTTTGTTGTTTAATCATGAACTACAGTTTAAATCCCGTAGATTGTGCGTGATTTATTCAATTTTGATATAATCGTGGCAATAGTATCGAATAATGAATATTTTTCACTCTCTGAAATTTTCTTCATTTCGTTCCTATGACAATTAGAAATGGAGATGCTAAGTATTGCAACTAAAAGGAAATTTTATAGAGTTATAAAAAAGGCGTAAAGATGAATACATATTTGGATATGTGCAAAATTGTTTTTGCAGAAGTAATATATGAAAACTGTTTTTCTTTTTCAGATTAAGTATAGGTGGATTCAATAATTAAAAATATATAGTTTTAAGGAATAATTTTTTGGGCTCAGAGTTAAATTTTCTTAAAAATTTAGATTGACTAATTATTTATCAATGTCGCACTTAGATGCAGCACGAGGGCTATTGGTGACGGACCTCGTAATTTTGAGCAAATGTCAAGTGACGAGGACAACACTTGGGCAGGCCCTCCTCTCAACACTTTTATAAAGTGAAGACTGAGTTCGACAGTTTTAACGTGCGTCAGCTCCTCTCTACGACGGGTCTTAAGTGGCACAAGAATAGGAGCCCACGACTCATGAGAAACAAAGCTGTCCACGAACTCGCCACCATAACCAATCGGCTTTCGCGGCCACCAAATACGAAGAAGAGAAGTAGTCCGTGGACTTTATTAGTAAAAGGATAAAGTTAACATAAGTCAAACCATCCTTACCCGACACCAAAATTATCCTTGAACATTTAAGAATGGGAGAAACTATTTTGTATATTTTTTAAAAAGTTTTTAGCACATTCCTTCGAAACACTTTTATACAACATATTATTTGTTAATTGATTTTTTTAAAATTCTTCCTGGGTTCATTATAAATCAATGGAAACTATAAAATACATAAAATAGGAAAAAAGCAATATCATTAATTATTGAACTAACTTTAAAAAAGTCATTGACAAGGAATCGAATTGTTAATAAATTAAAAACCGAATAATGTAATGAAAATCCCCCTGCAGATTTTTTTGATATAGGTAAAAATAAAAATGTTAAAAATTTTCAAACTCAAAATTAGTATTTTTCAAATATTTGTATTTCCGAGATATACTACATAAATTCCTGATCTTAAATTACAGTAATATTTATTTTTAAAAAAATATATGCTCCAAATTTTTGATTGGGTTTGAAATACATCAACTTAAAAAGTTGAGATATAAAAACTACAAAAACTTCTTTGCTACGAAAAACGAGTCTTAAGTTTTAAATTACTGAGAATCACTTTCAAAGTGGTATTTTTCTCAGAATCGTTTATTAATCACTTGAATTGTTAAATGATCACACAAACAATTATATAAGTAGAAGTAACAAAACAATGAATTCTTCAGATTTAAACAGTGTAAATTCTTGACACTTTACTTACGAGACCCTGTAGAGGAATGCTGAATTCGAACAGTGATTATTCACTAACACATTGATACGAAAGACGGAAGTTGAAGAACGTACGATAATTCAATCACATATGTTTTCGCCATCAGTTGACTCATCCATCAACAACGGTTTAAGTAATTTTAGAACAAGGGTCAGCAAAACTTTGTTCAAAACGGCCATATTATAAAATTTTTAGGCTCGGTAGGACAAGTAACAAACCAAAAGATATTTTCATGGGCAATTCTATTGATAGAGCTACAACAACAGCAAAAAAGCAGGTGTCATTTCTTATTTGGAAGGGGTATTCTTACGTAATATACACATAATTAAAAAAAAATTTAAGGAAAAAAAATAATTAAAACTAAAAATAGCTTTGCTGATTTCATTTTAACATGTGTCAACATTTTTTCCCCGTTAAGTTCTCGGAAAAAGGAGAATTATTCAAAATGAATATTAATTAGCCTAAAATAAGCGCACTTCCGAAGCTTCGCAAAATCAATTACTACCAAGAAAAGAAAATGCTTTCTTCAAGTTCCTCTCTAATTTATTTTTACTTTTACAACGAAAACGTTCTGAAGTACAAAAACGTTGCCGATGTTAATGACAAAATAATCAAAACAGACGATTCTTCAGTGAAAATCGATTATTAAATAAATATTAAAATTAGAGCAGGCGGTAAATTATTAAAGTAGACATTAAAATATTTTGTTTGGGTATTAAAATAAAAGAAAACAATAAAATATCGAGTCAAATGTATCTTAGCAATGTAAATATACCTTGAGTAAACTAATTACGATTATAATCATAATGTAGAGTAATATTAATCTTTTGAACCTAATGTATCCTCTATTTTGTGTCCAGGCATTTTTGTTTACTCCTCCCCCCCCCCTTTCTCAAACCAACAATACGTTACCTCATGTTTAAAAAAGCATTTACTAGTTTTAAGACATGAGGGGAGAATACAAATGTATAAAATGTTTGGCACATTGCAGTTCATTTTCTTCGCATTTATATTTATTAATTCATATTTTTCATAATAATATCAATATCTTCAATATTTTAATCTTTTTTAGAATTGGGATAAAACTATATATCTTTTGATGAAAAAAGCTTTAAAAAATTTTCAGTAGGACCTTTTTGGTTGTTGTCAGATGTTTGAGACACTCATTTTAAATTAAGCAACCCATTTTTTTAATTTCCTATGGTTTTAAAACTTATGTGTGGAATTTTATGAAATTTTGAAATTCAAACTGATTCTAAGATGAGATGTCAGATTTGTGAAAAAATTCGCTCTTTATCGCATAAAAATTCTTCATAGAAGTTAATTAACTATGTTAATTTCGTTAATTAATTTATACATTTATACCGTTCAGGATTATGTTCGGTAATAGGGAAATATCTATAAGGCTATTTTTGCTATATAGATTTTTGAACCATTAATATTATACCTGATTTTGATTAGATGTATTGAGAATTACGAAGGTTTTTAATTGTGACCCAACTTTTGACAACTTTACAATTTTGCAAAAGAACAGATTTATTATTAAGTAATTCATAAATGTAAAATGAATAAATCTAGATATAAAAATTTTTTTTTAAAAAAAGAAAAAGTATTTCAATGTTCATGTTTTTGCTTCCTAATGTAAAAATACTTGAATTAAGAGGGTCGAATTTTAAATATAAAATCCTTTATCTCCTTATTAGATGGATGATAATAATGAGATGTTTCATTACGTTTGAAAATTAAATTTTATAATGGAGAATCTATAAATATTTTAGGCTTTAATTAACGAAAAATTTCATCAAATCTAATTTTAGAATACATTTCTCTTTAGATTCGAATTGTATCTTAATTCGACTTTTTGATTTACATCGAGACAATTCTACATAAAAATATCTGAAAATCAAAATATTTTCTTCTGAGAAAAGATCAACGGATGACGCTTTCTTCACAATCTTCAAGAGGACACACAAACTAGGACAATAACAGGAGAAACAGAAAATCTGGGACTTGTACAGGTTAGTGACTCAAATACAGCACTTGTGCAGATCAGCAACACAAACGCATACAAAACAGCACTAATAATAACGTTCAGATCACCAGCTTAATAGTTCTCACTGCGCATAAATCTCCACGGTATTACTAAGAGCTGGAAGGGCAGACTGAAAAAGCAGATTCCGCTAGATTCAGGCTGAATCTCCAGCAGACTCACTCGGTTACGATTTCCTCAGCAGATCCGCTCAATCGATTGCTCGATCGGTCTCCAAAGCAGACTCCACAAACAAACTAATTCCTTGAACTATAGCTCCTGGCGTAATTTTTTCCTTTTTTGACCAGGTAAGACGTCACGTGAAAAAATTCATGAAAAGTCTGTAACTTTCTTCCCGATCGATATTTCATACAGGTTCCAGCACATTCGAGATCTTTCTTTTAGTCGCCAAATTTCTCGCAAAGTTGCCAAAATGATAGCTAATTCTGTCGCCAAGGCTAAGAGGTCATTACTTACTCTCTTTTGCTGGCTGATGAGATCTCTGTAAATAAGTTTTTCCTTCACAATTGAACCGCTACAGGGGAGGACCGTCTCACGGTCGTGACAATATTTTAGAGTTTCATCGTCAATTTTATATTAAATTAAATAGTTTATCATTTCCTTTTCTTTTAATATCTGAACAAATTATTATTGTCTTCTTTAATATTATACCATTTTATCGTAATTTTTATGTTTAGTTTAATAATTTGAGTTTATCGAAGCTTTGAATTTTGCTTTCATTATTTTTGCTGTCAAAAGTTGACTTTGATTTGTACTTTAGAAGCTTGTGCATAAGTAAAGACAAGATTAGAGATGGAATAAACAATAACATGAGATTCGAGGAAGTCAATTCTCCTATCTTTTAGAAATTTTAAGTCAATCATTCAAGACAGATTATTTTTAATGGGTAAATGCATTACCGTATCTATAACGCGAGCAGAAAGCATTTTAATATTCTACAGTTTCCTTTTTCTTTTAAAAAGGAACCATTTCAAATAATCTGAGTTATAAAAACAAGCACTATAAATACTACTTGTTATCAGAATCTATAAATATTTCAACACACAAAGCACGCGTTAATATTTCAACACAAAAACAACAACAACAAAATTTAGAAGTTAGCTTTAAGAAAATTTCACTTAAAAAACAACGGGTAGGAAACTTTCAGATTTTATGGAACAAATTTGATAAATAATTTCCGCTTTCTTCCAAGCAAATATTTCCTCGATTTAACAAATACTTTTCTAACCTTGCGATAACCCCAAAGCGACATATTCCGCATTGATAAATACTAGATTTCCCCCACTGTTATTATTACTTCCCCATATTATACTCTCGATTTCATTTTGCGTAACCATCTTCAGCATTAGAGCTTCTTAAACCGGGTGTGGAGACTCTAATTGGAATCTCAAAGTGAAATGTTGAATTGCGAAAATTTAAGCAATAGGTCCTGATATTGAAACACTTGTTCCGATAAAATCTGCTCGAACATTAATTTATATTCTGATTTCGCTATCTTTTAAATATTAGCATATTTTATATTATTACTCATTTCTATCTCAATCAATGTCGTGGCCGCGGTAGCCTAGTGGTCATGGTTTCAGATTCGGGACCGGCGGTTTTAGTTCAGTCGTGGGTTCGAGTCTTGGCCACTAAAGACCTGCCATGTAGCCGAGGCTGATGCACGTTAAATATGTCATGGCTCAAAGCCCTCCTATTGGCGTAATGTAGAAGTTAGGAGGATGCCAGTTCAGGTGTCGTCCTCGTCACTTGACCGAGGCTCAAAATTGCGTGGTCCGTCGCCAATAGCCCTCGTGTTACTTCTAGTGCGACGTTAATAAAAACTGAACTCAATCAATTTTTTTGTTTAATGTAAAATTTGTTCCATGCTTTCTCTTCTATTCTGTAACGCTAAATAGCCTTTAAACTATACGCATTTAGGTGAAAAACGGCTTAGTATTGGAATAATGCTAAATTTTAAAAATACATAATCATAAATGGATGTATGAGTTACAACATCACAAACTAAATGTGTTCGAAATTTTCATCAGGTTCTCTATTAGACGAAGATAGCGTGAATTTAATGAAACGTTTGTCGTAATCCATTCATTACGAGTAACTTTAATATAATACGTTTTCTATGAGTGCAATTATTTAATCTTAATATTGGCTACTTTGAGCTGTAAATCATATTAACATATGGAAAAAAATATCACTAAGCTGATTATTAAAGTGGTGTCCCATTGCAAGTTCAGCATATTTCAAAACAAAATATATGACGCATAAAATGTAATGCGTAACTCAGGCGAATGAGTCTCAACGTGTCTAGTGTGAAAACGCTTTTCTAGTAATAGTCAATAGTTTCTGTTTCATCGCCAGTTTGTTTTGAAATTTACAACTTTATTCTACTGAGGTTAGAAATTATTTCAATAGTTAATAAAAGGTATTTTATTTGTATTTTAAGATAAAATTATTTTTTAACCAAGGATATGCAAACTATAAACGTCATTTTAATTTAAAAAAGGGAGCTTTGATTAAAAATTGAATAAATTAATGTTTAAATTTACTTGTCAACATTTTTCATGCATGTTTGTGATTGGGAAAGGGTGGAGCGGGTCGCTCGATATTTTTTAGCATGGGAGTGGGGTCGTAAGTCTTTCTTAGCTTAAGAACTATTGTTCTTGATTTATAGAGACTTTTCCAGATCCCCTTAAAATTTAGTGTTGTTTAATAAAAATCAAACTTATATATTTTTGTCTCTTGACAATCATTCGAAAAGTTCTTAATTAGTTTCATTTCTGAAAATGTCTTTTAAGAGGCTATTGTCTATTTTATGAACGAGTATCCCCGTGGTTGAGAATTTGTGTGCACTAAATTCTTTGTTGATTTGTTTTGAAATTATAGTAAGTTCTATGAGCTGGCAGCAAATTTTGCCAACATAAGAGCTTATGTTTTGGCGACGACTCAACAAACCAGTAATATAAACACTTTCTAAAATAAGACAACTCATTTTTATAACACGAATGGTCAGTTTATTTGCAATTATTTTTCTCATAAACTTAAGATCTATAAACTAAGATAGAAAAAAAAAAGTTCTATTTTTGGCTATTTGTCGCTTGCGCATAAGTACCTACGTTTTTGAGGAACTAGTAGATCTATATATAAGCCGATGCTCTAATTTAGTTAAGAAATACTTAAAAATTCTGGACTTATTCACGTAAATTTATCGCATTAATTACATACACATACTCCTAAAGAAAAAAAAAACTGAATTAACAAAACATTCATAAATTAGACATAACACTAAATATGTTGAAAAAAAGACTTAAATGCATTAATATTAAAATATTTGCCTGTTTCTTGCAGAAACGAAATTTACAAGCATTTCGTGAAAAATATTAATTTAGAAAAGTTAATCCGAAAATAAAACTCTGATCAAAATAAAACAGAAAACAAGTTACAGTGCAAGAGTATTTTTTTTTCTTCCAGAATTCTTTCTTGTTTTAAGATTAATGTTCTTCGTTGCTTGAAGACATGCATTTTTTTATCTTACGTCTTTGTCTGTCTTAGTAGGTATGTGTAATTACGAATTTCTTGGGATCGAATATTTCTTTGACTGCGTATTTTGAATATTTTAGCTAGCAGTTTATGTAAATATGAAAATTTCTGTGAATGCGCTTATATGCATAAAAGATCAAATATGCTTAAGGGTGTTTATGTATTAGTTCAAATACACGGATGTAAGACTATGTGAATATGTATTTATTAATGTGTATCGTTATTTATTTATGTTTTTCTAGTTTGTTCATTTATGTACATGTTTCTACATGTTTATATTCAATGAGTTTTTGATTACGTCGAAAGATATAATTTATTTCTAGTGCTCTCTTGCACATACGTTTAATTTTTTATATATTGGTTTTAATACGTATTTATTTATTAGATTTGTGCTTCCGCTTTGAATCTTGATTTTTAACTTAATTCATTTAACTTATTTTTATTACTTTTATACAGATTGCACAAATTTTAATATTTG
>BMAW01028832.1:36701-90418 GCA_019974015.1 Nephila pilipes | reverse complement strand
AAAAAAAAAAAAAAGATGACATTTTCAGAAGAAGCTGGAAGAGGGGAGATCGGTTGCAACTTTCAGTGACCAATAAGGTCGTAATACTGCGCTGATGATCGAGAGAGGAAAGTTAATTTTCCTAACCTTCAAAGGGTTAAATGTATTAAAATAGTGTCAAATATTTCCATTTCTTACGCTTAGGTGTTTGACCTTTTGTTTTGAGGTTAGATTATAATTTATTATTAATCTTGTGCTCCAAATGCTTAGATTTTTGGCATATTCTGAATAGTTCAATCTTGACCTTGCTCTTGTTTATATATTTTAGTTACTATATTTTATCTATAAATGTGTCATATAAATGTCTTATATATTTATTCCTCTGTAATTATGTTTGTTTGAACATATTTTCCACTATTAACTTGTTTATGTAAAATTTATTTTTCTAATAATTTTTTAATTTTATCTTTTTGTTATACCAAATCTTTTGCTTACAGTTTTTAATGGAAACATTTTTGCTCAGAATTTTTTGTAAATTTTGTTCAAATTATGACCGAGGTTCAAAATTACGAGGTCCATCACCAATAACCCACCGTAATGTTTCCAGGGCAACGTTAATAAAACCGATAAGCCGCCTTAAAATTTTCAGTACGTAAGAAATCTTAAAGCTCTCTTTTTTTCAACCATTTAGAGTGTGTAAACAAAATGTTAATTCTGTTTTTATCTTTATTATAAGGGTTATACTAATGACAAAATTTATATCATTTCATATTTTTCAATAAATCTATTCACCTCGAAAAAAGTATCAAGATTAAAAATATTAGTAGGGGGTACCATTCTCCGTCACATTTTGCACTGTTAAATTTTTAATAATTTTAACAATTAAAGTTTTAATAATTCAAACTAAGTGTTAGAATATAATTATAAATTCCGTTGTTTAACATTACATTCACGAATTAAGAAATGGCTGGTATGTAAGAACATTCAGTAAATGTTTTAAATAGTGATGTCGTTAAATTATGTTTTTCATACCACGAAGGAAAAAAAGACACACCGTCGTTTAAAATGTTTTTATTTCATTTGGTATATTGTATTAGTAGACTAGTACCAGTCTCTATCCTGAAACATCACTAAATTTTTATACATAAGAAAGAGAAATAATTTATATATAATCTTAGTTCGGATGCTAGTGGTAAATATTTTTTGTGATAGATGTGATATTACATCTTGGAAATCTAACTTTTGAAATTTTTCTTTGGTAGAGGCGATTCTGTTGTTCCTGCCATTGGTTCGACTAAAGTGTGGCAGGACAATGATTTTTCAGATTCGAATGTGGAGAAAGATACAAGCCTACCAGGTGCAACTGTGAACGGTGCTGGAGATTGATTTGATTTAAGAGTTTAACGTCTGGTGGTGAGTGGAGTATTTTATGCTGATGTGTCCCTGTTTCAGAACACAAGTAGAAATTCAAATTAATGATGGAAGATAATTTGTAAAAATTTATCGATAGCACCATCAGTCTGGTTTGCTTTAAGGATTTCTCTGTTATTTATTATCCAGGGACCTAACAGTCGTTTTCAGGGCCCCTGAACTATATGTTGTGGGAGGTTTTATATACTGGAGCAAAATATACGTAATTTTCTGCAATACGCAACCGCTCCCAATAGTATGAAGGAAAAGGCTGCATATATTGGAGCCCCCTCAGGGACTTACTTTCTTTAGGGTAAGGATGTATATTATGATTTCGAAATACCCTAGCGATGTTTTTCTTTCCCATGGTATACACTGTCGTGAGTAAACATAAAGCGGTGCATTTTGGGATATCCTAGGGATTTTTATCTATTTTTGACCCTCCTTCTAATCAATCAGTTAATTTTTTTTTTTATTTTTCCAGATACACATTTTAACTTCCATAGAGTCACAGTTGTTTCTTACGACATAAACCTCAAATTGCCCTCTCTTACTTTTTCAAGTTATTGCCACATTTTTCTCCACTAAGAAATCTCTCCGAATAAAGTTTACATGCGTTTCTCATAACGTATTAAAAACTTTGAGTGGGAGGTTTTTCAATGCACATACACACAAACCGATTCTCTGATGATTCTGAAATATTTGAAATCTTTCCATTGTCTCTTATATAGATTGCTTCTTCTGCACTGTTAACAACAATCCGGGACTTAGTTGTAAAAAAGAAACATTGTTTGAGTGATTCAGGAACATTATATACAAAACAATGACACAAAAAATCTTTTAAACGAACAATTGCAGTATTGATTGACATTTGCATATAACATGCAATGCATTACTTAATACCTTTAAGATCATTCTGCTGCATTACAGACATATTAAGAAAGACTTTTTCCCCCCTAGACATTACTTTAAATTTCGCAAATATTTTCCAACATAAATACATGCATAAATTTACAAGAACAATCGTACAACTTTTGTTCCGGCAGATGAGAAAAGTTCTCTTTTTTTCGTTCATTACCATTCAATGTTCTCGAAAACAAAAACATTGTGGTGTTGCTAAAAACATTTTTTTCTTTAGTTCAACTTTTAAATATTTGAATAATATTGCTCATTAAAAAGGTTGCTAAAATATTTTTTAATCACTTTCTTAAGTTTAAATTTTTTCTTTAAAAAAATCACAACCTCTCGCCTCTCCGAAAAAGTTTTAATAATTTTTGAAATTAAGGTTTCTCAAAATTTATCTTATTATTTCTTCCTATTGTAGTACTTATTTTTTTTATACAATAGTTGTTTTTTAAGGCAATACTATTTCAAATGCTAAGTTTAAATTTTTCAGATAAAAATAATAAACATATTAACAGAATGTGATGAATATTTCTTATATATTTAGATATAGGTAAACATCTTTCTTCTGAGACATCTATTTTTATCCTACATAATTTCTAAGGCAAATTTTGAATACCATATATAACAAAAGACAGAATATAAACAATATAAAAATGTAATTTTTTTTAAAATAAAATTTCACTAATCAGTCTAGCATTGCGATTTAAAGCATTTACATTTAGATGAATTATGCCACTGCGACGAACTATTTTACAATTATAAGACTGTGAAGCCAGTACCCAACTTGCAATTTCAGAATCACATTAATTTTGAGCCAAATTAAGGGGTTATGGTCCGTCATGATGAGGAATTCAGTGTTCCCACATTCAAATAACATTGGTAATTTCTTTACAGCAAATATCATGGCCAAGTACTTTTTCTCTGTGGTAGAGTACCACTGCTCAATTTCAGAAAACTTCTTATTGAGATATAAAACAGGATGATCTTCGCCTTGATCATCATTTTGAGCTAAAATTATACCCCTAATAAAAATTTAAGGGTCTATTTTTAGAATAATGGACTTAGTGAAATCCGGTATATACAATATAGGTTATCGAGACAATTTTACCTTTAATTCTTCAAATGCTCTTTTGTCCAATTAATCTTTCCTCTTCTTAGTTTCCCTTTAAGAGTTTCTGTTAAAAAGGTACTACTATAGACAAGAACATTGATATATACTGGTTATATATATAATATCCAGTTAACCCTAAGAATGCTCTTGATGTTTTATAGTAGGAAATGAAAAATCAAGGACAGGTTTTACTTTCATCACTTTAGGTGTTCTAATAGGATGACCTACAATGTGACCTATATTTATCTCTGCCTGGAACAAATATGCACTTAAAAGTTTAACAGTTAAGCTAGCACCTTTATTTTTTTTTTCAAAATTGTTCCTAAATAAGGGGTGGCCAAACCTTGGCGCATTACGTAATTACAATTGGCGCTTCGATCAAATTCGTTACAAGAAGAAATGTAGATAAACCTGAAAACCTTTTGAAAAAAGGACACACTTTGACTTTTACAAGGTAAATATCGCGTGATATTTTTATGAAACAATCATATCAATTTGATTGTAAATTTACGTCCCTCTAAGAAGTAACAAGAAGGCTCTTGGAGATGGACCTCAAATTTTGAGCCTCGGTCAAGTGACGAGGACGACACTTGAGCTGGTACTTTCCTCTCCAAACTTCCACCAAAAACTTGAGATCTCGACCCGATTTGACGCACATCAGCCCGCTACACGATGGGACTTTCGTGGCATCAGAGCTTGAAACCACGACTCGTCGAAAACAACGCTGACCGCCAGTCCACGACCATGATCACTAGGCTACAGATCACTTCATTAAACTGGCGTAAATTAATTAATTGGACTGCTAGATTAAGTTGTTCCTTTCCCTCCCCCCCCAAGCCAAGCAGATTCTATCCTGTGTGTGTTTGTGATCTCTATTTAACAACCCTTTACCCATGAATGTAAGACGGTTAAAAAAAAACTGCCCGAGTTGTATGGCATGTCTGAACTCGCCTGTAAAAGAATTGGCCCATGGTATGCAAAAGGTTGGCCATCCCTGAGTTAGACGAAACAACTGATATTCAAAATTGGTTCAATCGTTAGTACGCGTCAGATGCATTTGTTCTGAATTATCGCATGACTTCCTGTAAGGAGGAAAAGTTGTACTTCACTCCTGGTTGTGAGAATACAAAAAAAGCACGATTGTAAAAGCGCAATGATGTGTGCAGGAATAAACAGATTTGTCTTCGGGTTTCGGCTTCTGTACGATATTCTTTTTATGGTGATTGCTGTTTAAAATTCTAAACTAACGAAGAAGCAACATTTGTAAAGAAAACATCGAAGTAGAATTGTTATTTTGTCGTCCTTTGGAAGAACACGCAAGAGGGAAAGGTATATACATATAATAAAGTAGACGATTTTTTTAAAATTGAAGGCTCAGAATAGGAAACCTGTTTTTGAATCTGAACAGATGGAGTAAAACCAATGACGGAAGAAATTTTCGGTTTTAAGTTGTATGATCATGTAATTTTTACTCATTACTTGATCCATCGAAAGGCTTTGGCGGCAAAAAAAATTAGCAACAGATTTGAACGATGGGATTAAGGATGTTGTCAAAACTATAAAATGTATTAAGAGCTGCTCGCTCAACAGCCATTTATTTTTAAATCTTATTAAAAATATGTGGACTCCGAATACTGAAATTCATTTTGACGCGCGGAAGTATGATGAATTTCAAGAGGGTAAACTTTAAGAAGATTACTGATAATAAAAGAAATTTCATATTTCTTAACCGAGCAAAACTCTGATCTTGATACACTTTTTCAAAATGACTTATGGCTAACAAAGCCGTGGTATGTGTCAGATGTTTTTTTTAACTAGATCACTTTTTAATTTTAAATAATTTCTTTTTTACATTTAGCTTAAATATATTAAATTTAATAATTTATCATTTGCTTTAATTTTATTTACATGTTGTTTAAAATATTCAATTTAATAACTTATAGATTCCTTTAATTTTAATATCGGAAAAGTTTACTATTGTCTATTTCTCGATATCTCATTGTTCACTTTAATCTTCATATTTAATTGAGTAGTTTTATAGTAATTATGTATGTAGAAAAGCGCACCTTGGGTGGTTAAATCTGCTCATTGTAAAACTTTGCATCGAACTTTTTATTTACTTACTTTTAAATTAAATTAGAAATTAAACATCATAATATTTTTCATGCATGCTTATAGGTGGGACCAAGGGTGGCAGGTCGAAATTCTTTAGCGTGGGAGGTGTTTCAAGACTAAAAGGCTCAATAGCCACTGCTTTACATTATCAAGAGTTTGGGCTATTTGCAAAACTTTTAAAATAACGATAATAACAAGTTCCGAAGAATTTACGATCGACAAATTGCAAAGCGTGGAAATTTTTTTGTCAAGGTGGCCTGAAGTATTGCTGACTTATTCCTTTTTAATTGGTAACGTGAAAAAAAAAAGGTATGACTCACTGCATTTGCTCCTTTATAAGATATCCAAAGAGACTGCTTCTAAGAAAGGGGCCGAATCGAAAGGTAAAAATGAACAAAGGAAGAAAAATGGCAAATGTGGTGAAAAATGAATTCGAGAACGAAAAAAGAGTGACGTATTATGAAGAGCTCTTGAAAGTTCCTATTACCAAATCCTGGATAATGATGATCACAGAATTTCAAAAACATGACCAGTGAGATATTAAAAATATTTACGTTAATACGTGATATTTGATCACTTATAAAAAGTATTCTTTTATATAAAAAATCCCATTGAAAATGCATATATTCATATTAACTGGTTCATGATATAAACTGACCGTGTTTCTTCATATTAAAGTAGATTTAAGATCTCGAAAAAATTCTCGAGCGTAAAAAAAAAAAATGTCTGGAAGAAAATTGAGTTGTAGATAAAAAGAAAAAGGACTTTTAAGAGTTTGAAAAACATCCAAAAAATAGGAAATATTTCAAAATTTAAATAGATCGCTCCTCTTTCTACAAATAGAGAACCTTATTGATATATATTAATTGAAATTAACTTTAAAAAACAAACTCCAAACGTAGCTAAACTGAATTGTTTGATTAATATTGATGTTTTTTGTTACACTACATTTAAAAATCTAAGTTGAAGGCAAATTCATTAATGGAATCTACCGCGCATATGCTCTCCAACTACCGCCTCCTCCCCCCCCCCCCGGGGGGGGGGAGTATAAACAACTGAATTCTATTTAGAATCCTTCGCGTGTTTCATTTCAAAATTGAATCCTATTAAATTAAAAGAAAGTTGTAAAATGAAATTTGAATTCGTGGTTTTGTCTTCACTAACATTTTAGTAATTTGAATTGCATAAAATTACATCTTACCAACAAATGAAACTGGATTAGGATAATTAGATGAAGATAAGGGGTGTAATCAATTGAATTACAGATAGCGTTATATAAGCGGAATGAAACTGAAAGGAAAGAGAAGGGAAATAAATGATAGTGACAAGCTGATAGATCAGGGATTGACAACCTTGTAGCTGTGGCGTGCCAAACCAATCTACCTAAAGGATTCAGGATACCACACAGTATGAAATATTTGAAATAATTTGATTCCCTTCGGCAATGCATGAAGAGTTAGGAAATAGAGGTCAAGAATATAGGTTTAGTATTTAATTATATATGAATTACACATCATTTAAAGGTATTTATTAACAAAAAAATAAACATAGAATATAACTATCAATTCAACATAAATAAACAATTAAAGTTGTACATAGATCATATGTCTTTAAAAATATGTATTATAATAAAAAAATAAACAACATAAAATATAAGTATTCTTTCAATGTAATTAAATAAAAAAATAAAATTTTACTGCGAACTTTGTCCTTGCACTGATATATTTAATAATAGTGCAATATTAAAGCTATAAGTTCAGACATTCTGTTTGATTCATAATTCTGAATGTTCACTCTTTAAACAACTTATTTGTGGACTAAAAATATTTTTCATATGAGAAACGAATTGTTCACATAGATATGTTAAGCCAAAAGCGAAAGCAGAGTGCATAGAATTTTCATCAAACAAATGAATTTCTCCGGCAATCAAGTCCAGCAATTTAAAATAGCTACCAATTTATCGTTAAAATTATAATCCACGTTTTTTCATGTTTCTATAAATTTTGCTTTCCATAATTCTGAAGATATTAGTTCTTACATACACTCAAAAATTGAGAAATCGAATGATGGATCTTTTAAATAAAATTAAAGAAGGAAAATACAAGAACACAACCTTCAAAGTATGTGCATTTTTGGAGGAACATTCCTCCTTAAGTGCTACAACGTAGGTTTGAGGTTCATCTTTGTCTATGGTCGATGTATTTGTAGGCATTTTAACACTTGGGAAATATTCGTACATATTTGTATTAATATCACAAGAAAATATGTTTAATTTGTAGCAAAACCTTCTACTAATCAAATTGTTCAAGCACTGTTTGGCCCTTTCCTTGCAATTCTAAGTTTAGTTCAATGAGATATCTAGATGCATCAATCAGAAACATCAATCTGTATAACCATTCTTTATTGTTCACTTAGGGCAAATGTTGCTCCTTCTCATAAAAAGAAACCTTAACGTGTTTCAAGCAGTGCACAAATTTATTCAAGATATAACCTCAAATAAGCCAACGGACATGGCTGATTAAAAGAAAATCCACACATGAAATTTCCATTTCATTTAAAATATATTTAAATTGCCTATGTATTCATGAAGAACGAGATTCAGAGAAATTAAATGTTTCAAAAAAAGCTTTCGTTTCATAAATTAAGCGTCATGAAGAAAGTGTATCAACTAAACTTTACTCATGTATTTTGCAATTGTAATTTAATACATTATGTCCAACATGAGTTTCAAGAAATTTGTCAAATCCTCTTTCATTGCCAACCGTTGTATTACCGTTAGTATTTACTGAAAATTTTTTTATTAATGTGTGTTTTGCTTTCGAGAATAGTTACAGATAAAATGATCTGTTGCTTGGTTGAGGGCTAGACAAGGATCAAGAGTGCATGTGATTCAACCATAAAGATCGATCTTTATCCTGATAATCGTTACCCAGCTACTGCAAAGTTAGCGCAGCATCGTTCACATCGATAGCGCATCGAACCAAGATAAATGTTTTCTTATGATCAGGTTTTGGCTGTTTGTCACGTTCTGTGCCGTTTCAAGGTTTTTCGTCTTCCGATGGTTTGCGCAGAACCAGCGTTTTTACTGAAATACGCACGCACGCACACGCACACACACACACGCACGCACGCACACACGCACGCACACGCACGCACGCACACACGCACGCACACGCACATGTATGTATATGCCAACAATAATAATATATAATAACTGTAATAATATACGATATGTATGTTTATATGTAATAATAATAATATGTATGTATCTCTTTCTTTCTTTCTCTTCTTATCTTCTTTCTATATATATGTATGTTTATGTATAATAATACATATATGTTATGTAATAATAATATGCTTTCATAATATAATATGTATGTAATAATATGTATGCCTGTATAATATGTATATATATACTATATTTTTATATATATAATATGATATATATATATATATCTACTAATTATATATATATATAATATGATATATGATATACATACATACACTGCTGTTCAAAATTAAGAGAATTTTCCGATGGTCGATTATCTCTAGAACTACTGGACAGATTTTAATGAAACTTGGTGTGCATATAGGTATGATATAATACAAAAAAAAATAGTTAGAAGTTATAATGCACACGAATAATCGTGCATAACACTAATTGGATTCTCAAGGTATGAAACAGCAGTTGCAGAATAGAACAAAAAATGGGTTAATAGGGGTATAGTCCCCTCTTACAGATATATAGGCCTCACAACGTGATTTTAAGCTACAAATTAGGGAGTTTATGAGTTCCTGTGGCAATTGGTCCCACTTGTTCAGCAACGCTATTTTCAGGTCTTGGGTGGTTCTCGGAAGGGACTTGCGAATTGCAATTGCCCTCTCCAGAGCGTCCCAAGCATGCTGAATAAGATGGAAGTCTGGAGATCTGGCTGGCCAATATCTTCACTTTTCAGAAATTCGTTGATCTGATGAGCTCTATGTGACCTCGTGTTCTCATCCATGAAAAGGAAATCAGGACAAACTGGACCCCTGAAAAGGCGGATGTAGGGCTCCAAGGCGTCTTCCCTACACCTCTCTAGTTTCGCAGTGCCTCTTTCAAAGACATTGATGTGTGTGCGGCAATCCAAAATGATGCCTGCCCTGACCATCAAGCCTCATCTGTTGTATTGGTCGACTTCTTGGACACTGGAGGCAGGTAGAGACTCCCTGATTCTCTCCATATGAAAGTACCACGAAAAACACTGGTTAGGCTGAACCGAGACTCATCAGCGAAGAGAACGGTCATCTATTGATTCATGCTACAATCTCTATGATCTCTGCATCATTTTAAGCTGACTCTCCTGTTCGCAGAACTGAGCGGGATGTAAACAACAAGTTTTCTTACAAACAACCCTCTGTCATGAAGTTTTTTGAAAACAGTCAACCTTGAAACTTGGGTTCCTGTGGTCGCATACAACTCATGAGAAACATGAAAGCTGAAGTATCTCTGTTAAGCCTCATTATAATGGACAAATAGTGATCTACTTTGACCATCAGGACTCTTGGAAGACCTTGCCAAGGCTTTCTCTCGTCGGATCCAGTATCCTTAAACTGTTTCCAAAAGTTCGACGTTGGGCGTAAAATCGAATTCTCGGCAAATCTGGATTTGAGACTGGACTGCTTCTAGCCTACCAACCATTCGGCACTTCAGTGCATCATCTAAACATTGATCGTTACTCACTTTTATTGTCTGAATTGTAATTCGGCGAAATGCACTAGCGAACGAAGTGCGGATTTTGGTACGCGCTTATAAATCGCTTATAACAGAGCAAATGAGGAACTAGTTTTACAATATCATTGAAAATGTAATCAATAAATTAATAATTACATGAAAAATCAAACATAGCTCAGCACCTTTAAATAGAGATAGTTTCCAGCAATACTGGAATTTACAAATTTTCACTAATTATATTTCATACTTTTCTAAAACAACAACAAATACTAAATAGTAAAAAATGAATTCCGATACTTTTCAATATTCTCTAGGGAACAAAATATGTAATCAATTTTAAAAACACTTTATCATGCAGGAATGACAAAAAGAAATTATGTATACAAAATGAAATGTAAATAAGCAAATACAATAAATGTAAATGACACAATATAATTTCGAATGAATGAAAGAAAATAACTGCATAAAATATTAAATCAAACGAGTTTCACCACATAAAATCTACCTACATTTGATATTTAAATGGTATTCATAGAAAAGGTTTTATCATACCAAAAGAGGTGGTTGTAGAGCTCAGTCCTTCGGGATAACAGACCATTTTTACTGCTTATCTATCTTGAGGGTTGACATTGATGATTTCATAGGGTCCTAAGAATTTGGGTCTTAGTTTGAGTCTCATTGGAAAGCCAAAATTTTAACGTTCTTTGAAAGAGGAAGTCAGATTACTCATGCATTTATTAATTAGACTGGTTCAAAATCATAGACTGGTTCGAAATACCACCGAATATCAATTCCTACACACACAATAATAAAAAAAAGACACTACTAGATTTTGAATTCAAGTATTATAATTTTAAAAACATATATATGCTCTTAAAAATAATGCATTTTAATTCACTTTTGATTCAGACCAACATTTTTATAATTTAAAACTATGAAATCACAAAACTGAAGTTTATATATATAAAATCAGTGTTCGATATGCAAATTAGAATGAATAGAAATTCATAATAAATTACAAATAGCACCTATAACACAAAAAAAAATTCTTAAAAAAAATATTATTATAAAATTAATCTAAAAGTATTGCACACTCAAAATTGAGAACAATATGTTAAAATTGAAACTATGCTGTTTAAAATTTAAAGAATCCTATATATTATAATGTAAAAAAAAAGTCTTAAAACTGTTACATTAGATAAAATTAAGAAATATTCAAAAACTCATGTTGAACTTGTAAATTATTAAAAGAAAACAGTACTTTTGAAAATAACAAAATTCCAAATATAGAATTCACTTAAAATACTGTTTCCGGCATTGAACTTGTTTTATGCATCCAATCCATCTCATTCAGCAATTGCAAAATGATTAACACCTACAACAGTCTAACTAAACTATTTAAAACTTTTTACAATGCTATATTGACAATTTCAAAAATGCTCAAAAAAAATAAATTTTAAATTAAGTAAGATTATTCTAAATTAATGAAAAATCTTTGTCTATTTTAATCTAATTTATCACAATAGCGATCGTTATATTCTATGATCGATTATTAAAATATCTTGTATTAATGTAAAATGATTAAAATATTTAAGGTTTTTGTTGTGTAAACTGAAAAAATGATTTCATATTTGAGACTAAGAAAAGAGCAATATAAATTAGTCAAATGTAACATCATAAAATAACATGCATCGCTATCTATAACTGAAAAGTAAATTGTTTTAGCAATCAATTTTTTTTATAAAAAAAAAGTTTTTAAACTATTAATTTCAATTAATTTTTTTTTTAAAATTAAAGTTTTAAAAGTTTTCATTTTCTTAAAAATAAGTTTATTTCCAGATCCGCAAACAAAATTACAATATTCCTTATCATTGGGAGAAATGTTCTTCAATCACAATTCTAAATTTAGCAACGAAAAGAATGTAAAGAGACAGAGACAATTTTATTTCCGGTTATTTCAAAGAAAAGAAGGAAACGAAATATTCGTGCCTTTGTATAATCCTATCGAATCATCAAAGGATCATAAGTTGTCCATTTTAAAAGATATTATGAAGTACCGGGAGAGGAATTCTGCAACTTCATCAGTGATTAAAAAGTTCGGAATTAGTAACATTTAGGGACAGCAGCGATGTTCCAATGAAAACAATTTTCAGAAAAGCAATAGAATTGTTTTATTTTTGTTTTGTCGAAGACATTTTTCTTTTGTTGAAACAGTAAGATAGAAATAGATAAGCAATTTATCTTTCCAAATTTACGACAGCCTATTCTTTACTCACGTGCATTTTAAAAGAACGTAGAATGAGAAATCTTTTGGAGAGCCTTTATATATCCCATTGTATTTCGTAATAACGAGCATCAGAAGAATATTTGAAACTTTATAATATACAGATGAAATTATGAATTTTGTAATAAGTTCGGTAAATTCGTCTTAGAATATTTGTGTTTTTAGAAACATCAATTTAGCTTTGAAAACAGTATAATTAACCTTTTTAATGTTTCGATAACGTGGAGAAATTAATTACAGGTTATTTTGATAAATACTTTTTATATCTCATAGTATCATAACGGTTATATAAAATGAGCTTAAAATAAATTCTTTGCACAGTTCCAAAATTATTTTCCTCTTTTATATTGAAATATATTAAGCATATATCATACTTTGTCATACTCTTTTTTAGTAGATAAATAATATATATAATGAGCTCATACGCGTTTCCCTCATTAACTAACCTTTTGGATCTACTTTTTGACACAATTTAATTTGATAGTCTTAACTTGTGAATATACCTTTACTTATGTAAATTATCAATGATATATTTATAGAAATGTAAATACGACTGAATCAGATATATTAGATAAAGAGTTCGGACGTGTTTAAATATTGAGAGGAATTAGAAGGTTGGAGGAAATATTGTCCACAGGACATTCAGCCAGGAAGTTAAGACGTAGAATAGCTGATGATGGACCTAATTTATAACTATTGTTCCTGACTTGAATGCAGTTTTGTGGTTATAGGGATAAATAGAATTTTCAGTTAATATTTGTTTAAGGGGACACGAGATAGTTACTAATCCACATGTGATTTACGAATATTTATTTTTCATTATTTTTAGAAAAGAAAAATATAATTTAAAGATTTGCCAACCTGACTATTTTATTCACAAACTTCTTGGTAAGTTTTAATGCATAAGATCCTTAGTAGCGACGCCGGTGTGTTACATATAAAGCAAATTAATTGCACTGAAATAAAGACACTATCTTCGAGAGACAATGATGACAGAGATCGTAATTCTAAATTATGCTCAAACTACAAAGAATACCAATCTCCCTCTTTCACTATATATATATATATATATATATATATATATATAAATAGAGAGAGGTGTCCAAAAATAGGCATAATTCATTAAATAAAAAAGGCTTCAGAAAATTTTAATAAATTTGCTAAAATTACGAGTAATTTAGAAAATCAACTGCAGAAAAAAACATTTTGTCTTTATGCAAAAAATTTCAGTCGACATCTTTACCGCAAAACACCTGCGCATATTAGAACGCGGATAAACCAGCTTACTCGTCTTAAGCAGTTCCGAGAGGTTTTGTGCAATTTGTGTGCTAAGGAAGGTTGTTAACAAAAACAGGAACGTTGACAAATAGGATGAATGAAGGCTCAAAGACGACAACTGAACATGTTTGTGAAGAGAAGTTGAAATGCTCGAATCCGGATGATCACAAACAGAATTCTGAACGTGCCTCAGCGTGTGGTCTCATGACCGTGACATAAGTTTCATTTTAAATGTCGAGAAATGTTAACCTTTGACCAGTATCAGGTCAGTAAAGAATCACAACCGTTCGCCACAACTTATATCTGTCAATAAATGTGTGATGTCACAGGAACAGTTCTGCCAGAGAACTGTGTTCAACATTTCACATCCGCACAAGTGTACGAGTTTTCAGACACACCATTTACAATATACTCAGTCATGCTGGTCTCAAAACCAGTTGATCAGCAGTTTGTATTCCCCTCACATAAACGCGTTCGTTTAATCTGTAGTTCAGAACATCAGTACTAGAATTTGGAACAATTCAACAATATAATATTCAGTGTTGATTCTCGATTTAGTATGAACATTGATTCTCATCGGTTAACGATATGACGAGGCTTGGAATTCGTTTGCTCGTTTTTTCAAGAAACGTTACGAAAAGACATCGTTTTCCTCATGGAGAATCATGGAGTAAGGTGGAAACACGTTGGATGGCCAAACAAACCTCCATATCGTTGAGACGGGTTCTGTGAATTCTTAAAGGCACATGGATATAGTTCTTGAGCCTATAAATTTAACCTTTTGACGGTTAGGCCAATCAGCAGTTTCCGCTCTTCTGTGACGCGCAGCGCTACGATCAAACTGTCGCTGAAAGTGGCAACCTTTTTCTCCGTAGTGACCTTCGAAAATGTTACTCTCTTTTGACGGTGATACGGATAGCAGACTCACTTTTAAAAGATAGTTCTTAAAGAATTATTTGCCGTATATTAATGCAATATTTACACCAATTATATCTTGCACTTTTAAACAGTTCAATGAATGATAAATATTACAAAAATTAGTTTCCATAATAATTATTTCCTGTACATTTTTAAGTAATTATTTGCTGTATAAAGTGATATTTAGAGGAATTGTAACTCGCACTTTTAAACAATTCAATAAATTTTAAAAATTATAAATATTAATATGTAAAATATGAAATTAAAATATCTGTATACGTACACGCAATTTTAAGCTTTATAAAGCTTTTTTAATTGTTGATTTATATAAAATTCTTTCTGTGTGTGATACACATTAAAACGTGAAGTTGCACATAATGGAGCATTATAATCTTTACAATAAATGCACCATTTTTATGTAACAAACTCCTGCTAAGTTACACAAAAAAATAACAAAATAAACAACTGGATCGGCAACTTTTTCCTTTATTATGTAAAAAAATTTACGGTTCCCATACAGCCATTTGTACGCTGTCAAATTAATTAAATTTTACAAGTAAATATCGTTTGTAACACGAATAACGCAGCATAATAATATACGCGGACGAACTCAGCTTGTCAGCGTCTATTGGGAAAAGTTTGGCTGCCCGAGTAGTGTTCGGCTACAACCATTTGGGTCGAAAAACTTCGGACGAGCTGAACTCGTCAGTGTCCATTATTTCACGCTATTCGGTTGACGAGATGCGATCGCTCATAACCATTGAAGGATTATAAAATAACTTTGAACAGTTCTTTTGATATTTCCATGTATCTAAAAAAGAAGATAGAGAAACGAGATTATATTTAGTTCCAAGCACGTTTCTATAAAAAGAACTTTTAGAAATGATTGAAGGCTTGCTAAAAGAAGTAAGTTCGATTGATTAGAATAAAATGTAGCTAAATGAAGCCACAAAAATAAGATTAAAACTTCTTCCTTCACATCGACGGAGATGGTCTCTATTTGCTGGATCTGCCGAAATACAGACAGGAAAAAATTCCAAAGCGATGGAGATGCTCTGCTAGGCAATCATAACCCGTCAGGAGACCGAATTGAGCGAAAGTTTACCGCCCTACACTCTTGAGAATCGTCGAGAGATCTTACGCTCTTCAACACTTTAATTTTATCCTATCCTGAAATAGTAATTTAAAACTTTTATCCACTAATTACTTAATATGTAACCTTATAGAATGGAATGAAAGTGTGGAAAGTCTCGATTGAAGTAGCCTCGTGCCTAACTTCATAGACTTTAAATATAGCCTCAGATTAGGCTACATCTAATTAACATAACCTATCAGATATTCAATTACGTCCTCCCTCATCGAAATTCACTCGAATATTTTACTTAAAGGAACGCAGTCTGTGAATAGTATCATCAAGTTTCTTCCACTACTAAGCAAATGGGGCTATATCTATTGAAATAATTCTTAATAATTCTCTTTTGATTTATACAAATAGGGCCCTCCCATAAAACTACGAGATTTGAGTTTTAAATTAAATCCCTCTTTTCCTGTGTATCCGTATAATTCTGTTTAAGATATAAGTGGACGGGCTTAGGATTATTGGGGGAGCTCTTTTGTAACAAAAGAGGTCTGGAATAATGCACGAAGCTTCTGAATAAATTATTCGATCGAGATGTAATGCTGAAGTATGGAGTTGTCTCGAGTGTTAAACATGTAGGAAGGAAGACTATGTACGAGTGACTCGAGATTTATTTCAAACTCTCTAACTAGACAATTTCTGGTTGCATAAGGGATTATAAAAAGAGACATCGTCTCCTAACTTCAGAAATTGGTGCGCCTTAATTCAAAATACAAATGAAATAAAAATATATCGATGAAAAGTTTAGAAAGTATGCGAGGAAATCAAACGAAACGTGCTTTTCTAAAATATATTTACTCATTTGCATTCAGTAATTTTGCTGAAACCATTTTATGCACTTTAATATGTAATTCCTATCAATATAAAATTCATTTATTACTTAAAAGAATTTCATTTCGAAGTACAGATATTCTTGGTGAAATTGTTTTAATTTACTAAATGTTTTGTCTTTCTTCGCGAATCAATAGTATTTCAAACTTTGCGATGTTTATTTGTTTCCTTAGAAGTATTTTATGACAAAAAACACTGGTTTTTTTTAACATCGAAAAAATTAAGAAAATCTGGATTTTTTTTTCTTTATAGATGGAAAAGGGAACCCTTTTTGATGTTGATTGGTTCTAAGTAGTTTCTGGAATTCATTCCTCAGGGAATATATTGTCTCAAACACAAAAGTATATGGACCACTTCGAAGGATTTGAGTGCAGATGGAATACTTCGAAGTTTTTGCAAGGTTGTTTTCTATTAAAACTAGGGACCGAGAAGAAATATTGCCGAAAAAGTAGGAAAATTCGGAATATACAACATATTTTAGTGAGTAATTAGAAAATTGTAACTGCTTCATCTGAAACTTTTCGTCAATCTGAGAGATCAATTAAGTTTTTGAAACAATACCATTAACATCATTATTAGTTGCTGAAAAATATTTGGGAAAAAAAAGTGGATTAAATGGTTTATTTATAAAAATGTTAGTAGAAATTAATGCTGATACCATTAGAATGGATTACTTGCCACCGTTACAAAATCTCATCCCATCTGTCACAAAAACGGATGTCTCAAAGAAAAAACGATACAGTCTGACCACTTGAGACGCATCAGTGTTCATGGTTCTTTTTTTAAGCCGCTATTTAGCTGAACCAATGAGTTCCAACATCAGTATGAATTTTCAACGAAGTGAACATTTGCGTATAAGTATAGAGATATTAATTTAATCAATGTATCTTCCTCCTTACTTTTATCAACAAAAAAATCAGTCAGACACTTTACAAGATTGATGTTTTCTGCAATCCTATCTTTTTCCAATGGCCACAGTAGCGAAATAATCATGGTCACGAGTTCATGGTCAATGTCGTTTCAATTGATTGATGGGCTTGAGTTCTGATGCCACTAAAGACCCGCTGTGTAGCGAGGCTGATGCATCTTAAATCTGTCAAGACTGCAATTTTCCCCGTTGTGTGTTGTAAAAATTTTGAGAAGGAAGTGACAAGACAGGTGCCATCCTCGTCACTTGGTCGAGACTCAGAATTACGAGATCCGTCATCAGTAACTTTCGTGTATCTTTTAAATGTTACTTTATTAAAAGCCAATCATTGAATCAATATCAAAAAGCTCTCTTTCTGGTTATTCCTTTATCATTATCAACGTTAACAACAAATTTACGGAATTTATCCTCATTTTTAACCACTAACGAAGAGTATATCCACGTAGAATAATTTTTCTGGCACAAATACTTTGCAAAGGAAATAACCTTTAACTCTTAAAATGTGACCAAAACTAAATGTTTGAACCTACAGCTAATCTCACTGACTGCGAGATCTTGGAAAATAATCTCTTACAAAAAAATTCCAAGCTAGATCATTTATGATGATTCATATATATATGTATATATATCACCAAAAATTTTCATAACGAAGATTTATCGACTTGTTTTCAAGATCAAACAAGTGCTAAAGCTCAGCGTAAAGCAAAGTACCGATGTAAGATGTTCTATCCTTATGACAATAGAATTTAGAATTACATTTTCACTCCTATATGAACAAAAAAAATTAATATCTCTTTAAATTTTTAGGACATTCAATCATTGAACTTTTAGATATTTCAATAATAATTTTTTAAAATCTTTCAAAATATTTTATCCGCTTACCATTTAGCTTAAACTACTTCTTGATAAATGCAGTTCCCTCGTTCAGAATCACAATAGCTGTTTTGCATCCAGATCGGGGACCTTTGGGATTGTTCATTACCCTCGTACTGAGAAGCAACACGAGGACTTTGTTTGACGGATCTCGTCATTTTGAACCTCATTTTAGTGACGAGTATGACACCTGAGTTGGTATCTCCCTCTTCCAACTTCTACACCACGGCATCGGGAGAACTTTGAGCCTTGATAGATATAACGTGCATCAGCCCCAGCTTCAAGGTGGGTTTTGAATTGCATCCAGACTGCCGACCACCGTCCTCGACTATAACCGCACTAGGATACCATGGCTTGCAAGCAATTGAAAAAAAGGGGGAGGGAAGAAAAAAAATGGTTGAGAAAAAGGAGAAAAAAATCACTGGTTATCCCGGAGCCTCGTCACTCGTTTTTACCAGAAAAAGTAAATCCCCTGGGGAAGGAAACATCACCAGGGTGCATCGGGTGAGTGATGCTCGTACTTTCCTGAAGAACGCTAGACTCTGAGGAGCCAATTTTGAAAACTTCGAGCATCAACAGATATAACTGCCCTATATTCGGGTCACTAAGAGGTATATTAGTGGCCCTCCATACCTGTGAGATAAAAAAGTAACTTTTTACTATTTTATGTAATTAACTTCAGGTCGTATATTCCGTACATAAGTTGAGAATTTTTGGACTTAAATGAGTAGTTTTATATCAAAAGTGTTTGGTTTGTTGAATGGCTAGCAAAACGAAAAATGTGATGTTAGCGAAATTTGCATCCGGCTAGCGGTGCAAACGCCGTTACTGGAGATATACCTATCTTCGTTAGCGTCTGGAGTTTTACTTCACAGTGATATTATTGGATAACATTCCATTCGTGTCTTACCTGCTTGGCAACATTTTCGCCCTTCTGGTAACTTGTACAAATATCAGAGAGATTTTTCCTTTCATTTCGCATATAAGCAGAATTCTAATTTCAGATAGATATTGGGGAGGAAAACACACTTTCAGTTTATACATGGATAGGCATATATTCGGAAAAATGTAGCTCGCAAAACCCAGAACAGAATGTTTAATTTGCAAAGGAGCCTTTATTATAAATTAGGAGTCAGATGTTGATTTATCAAGAATTAGAAGCTAGAAATAAAACCAGTAACTACACAAATGCAAAAATAGTAAAAATATTTATTTATTCATATTTATTAATTAATTTATTTTTTGAGGTAGTAAAACAGGAATTAAAAAAGAGTTGAAAGAAAAATAAAGTAAATAATACGTGCATAGAAATGTACAAGAAAGGAAAACAATTCACTCCTCGTTTTTCTTGGGTTCATCTATGTCATGGCCTTTAGGACAAGCGAATCCATAGTACTGAAAACACTTTTGTAGCTACAAGTCTAATTGATAGTGTATTACGCACTTAGAAGCAACTCGAGGGCTACTGGTGATCTATCTCGTAATTTTGAAGCTCTGTAAAGAGACGAGAAGGACACCTGATATGGCATATCACTCTCCAATCTTCCATATCAAGCTAACAGGAGAACTTGGAGCCTAGACAGATTTAACGTGCATCAGACCCTCTTCATGATGGTTCTTCAGTGGCATTAAGCTCGAGTTCATGACTGGATGAAAACTATGTTGGCCGTGAGTTTCAGACCATGACTATTATGCTACCAGGACCACCTAAAAAGAATTGGTTAGTTTTTTTTTATCAGCGTCACCTTGAAGCAAAACAAGGGTTATTGGTGACGGATCTCGTAATTTTGAACCTCGGTTAAGTGACGAGAACGACACATGAGCTGGCACCGCTCTCTTTTAATTCCCACATCCTACCAACGGGAGGACTTCTAACCTCGACAGATTTAACGAGCATCAGCCCCGGCTACATGACAGGTCTTTAGTGGCATCGAGGCTCTAACCCATGATTCAACGAAAACCGCCGGCCGCGTGTCCGCGACTGAGACTACTATGTTACTGCAGCCACGGCTACGCAACAAGCTTAGTAATGAAATATACGTGTGAGGATGACCTGTCGAGAAAATAAGGAGCCATGAATATGTCGCGACCATTAGAGTTTTAATAAGCATAATCCCTTCAACACATTTGAACATTAGTGGATACAATACGCGGTTTGAATGAAACACATTATGTTGTAACTTGATGACATAACCACTCGGCTTTCCTGTACTTGAAAAAACTTTAGATTCTACACATTAATGTATTTGTTTGATACATATATTTCGATATTAATTCTTATGGATATGGAGAATCATTGTCTATCTTTTTTACACATTCATCGCATAAGAAAATGATGTCATTAAAAGAAATAAAGCATGAGTTCAATATTCCTTCAGATGACCTTTTAAAGATTTCGTTATTGAACTTGTATATTTTTCATTATTAAACTTGTTTTTCATTATGTTGTTTGCATCGATGCATGTCGTCTACAGTATGCCATAACAGTATTAAAACTAAAAAAATATTTAAAGGATATCGCATTTTCGAGAATAACAATAGATCTTTCGTTTGACATTAAATAACGTTACACAAAAAATTGTTATTAAAACCTTTATTTAAGATACTTTGACCTTTGTATAACGAACGCATTTTAATGCTCATGGAGAAAAGATAAAGAAGTGAATGTAAAAATAAAAATAACTCTTTAATTCTTACGCTTCATATATTTGGATTCAAACTAATTCATGTATAAGGCAGTATTAAAAAGGCAACATTGGAAAAAAAATCAAGAAATGGAAAACTACTATCAAATCCTTTTATTTTTAAAGAATGCTTTGACAAAGATTCATTAGAATTACTGAACGAAATTAAAATTCAAATCCTCTCTAAAAAATATTTTTTTCTCTTTTTGATAAGGAAGCGATGTGAAACAACGTTTCAAAAAATGTTCTCAACCGTAGTTGAATAAAAAAGAACTAAATATATGTGTATAATCCTCTTTTCTATATCTATTGGCAGAAAAAGTCTTATTCTCTATCTTACGTTTTAAAGGATTAAAAAAGTTGTTTCTCTTAGAAACATTTGAAAATTCTTGCAAGCGTGAACGATAAAATTAAGCTCCTTTCAAACTGTATGCGGGCAACTGATATTACGAGTTGCAAATGAAATCAAATGAAAACGCACTTTTTTTACGGAATAGCTAGAAATTGAATCGACAAAAATGAAGAGGCAAACGTACAATATAGCTCTTGTAATGCATACAATTTGGAGAGAATTAAATATGTTGAGAAAATATATATAATTTTTTCTCTCTTCTTGCAGATGTGTGATGGTTTATTAGTGCAGAATAAATAAAAATGAAAACAAATGTTATGAATGCTAAGGATTAAAATGCATTATCAGCTATGTTTTTAATCTCTTACTTTAATAAGTTATGAGCCACATACAATAAAATAAATTATTAAATAGAATTATAGTTTTGGATGTTTAACATCAGCGTTATGTTTGCTTAATTTATTTTCAAATTATTTTTAATTTCTGAATTGCGTATGGCTAAATTATACTGGGAAAAAATGAAATCCCAACTCTAGAAGAAATTAGTTTAGAAAAATGAGTTTTATACTAATGTAACATATTTAAATTCTATGATCATATTATAAAGTTATGTGCGAAAAGATTAATTTCCGGAAAATGTGAAAGGGTTGTGCACTAATAAACACTGTACCTCTACGCTTTTGAATACAAATTTGCAAACGGCAATTAATACACATTGCTTTCTGGGAGAAAATTTCGCTACATAAGTATAAAAATTAATTCATTCGAAAAATGCTGCTAGTTATTATTCTGTTTCTGGACTGGAGATAAAATGTATGGAAATGCAAAAAATTCAACACGTAATTTCAATAAATGTTTTCAATCGTCTACTTTTGTCCAAAATTAGATTTCTTTTTAATAGTTTGCTCAAATTTAAAAAGACACTTAATGCAATTAAATCCGAAACTTCACTCATCAATATGACAAACGTAGTGCCTTCCAGAACATGGACTGAGATTGGCGATAAAGCTGCTGTTTCTATTTTAAAAATCCTCAAGCATTTTTCGCAGCAACGCGAAAACATTTCCCAAAAGATTTAATTTTATATAGGAGATTTTAGGGATGTAATTGCGGATAATTTGGCCCAGGAAGGAGTCTCTACTTTGTCAGGCCCGAATACGAGTCTTATATTGACAAGGGACGGCAAATCTTTCCGACCAAAATCAATTGCCATTTTTCTTGTTGGTCTCTCTCGAGTATCCTTCAAATTGTATGCAGCTTGACAGAAAATATATAATTACTTCTCGCCATCTCGTCCGTCATTTCTAGGATAATTTTATCTCGGACTTGGTTTAAGCTTCCACGCACACGCGTGTATGGATAAAGCACAACAACAGCAACAAAAATTATTTAATAGGTAAGATTACTGATTTAAAGATTGGTATGGTTCACGACACAAATCATCGTCTGTGTCCTGATTCTAAAAGCGAAATAATGGGAGGGGGGCCGCCCACAAGCTAAATTCAACAAAGAACCTTTTAGTGCTTACATGGCGTAGTTTAGAAATTATATGACTGAGGGTACTAACTCAAAAATTATCCTCCTCCGTTAAACATGATTCTTAATTACTAGATTAGATATCAATAGCTCTTGAGTAACTTTAGTATTAACGTTATTTATACTAAAGTTAATCAAGATTAATCAAGGTGTAAATTAATGTTAACATTTTAGTAATCATTAAATGAAACCAACTAATGATTGATCAGATTATATAATTTATGCTAGCTAATGCCGAAATTTAGAAATAATTTTAGAAGAAATAGTTAAAGTTCAATATATAGTCCTGCATATATATATATATATATATATATATATATATATATATGATTTTATAATTTTCCTACACTTTTAACGGTTCTAGTGGGAAGTCTATCTTATTTTCTGATATAAATTCTTTTGAACTTCTAATTTATATGATCACGCGCTATAAATCTGCTCAGCCCCAGTTTCCCCCTTTCAGATCCATAAGGAAATTTCCCTATAGACTCTTGTCTGCAACTAAAATCTATAAAGATCTCTAAATATAATACACGTGAACTCAAAGAGTCCTTGCATATAAAATCCAAGTAAGAAAATTTATTCTCTCATCTGTTGTAGCTACGAAGGCGAAACGATGCATCTGGCGTCTGAAATTTATCATCATGTTTCTGCCCCTTTCTTTTGCAAGATTAATGAACACTTAATGCGATATTTCCAAGTTTCTTCATTGTGCCACGACTGAAATACATAATGAATATTTCGTTATTTCTATTCTTCATATATATATAGGGAGGAAGAGCGAGCGAGAAAGAGAGGACGATATGGATTTCGTAAAGCTCTAATTAAATTTTGCATGGTAAATAGTAGTTTTCATTCGTGCATTACTAAAAACAGTAAGGTTTTTCAAAAACATTTTAGAAAACAGCTAATGATGGTTCACTTAAGAGAATTTTTCTTAAAAAATAGTTATGAAATAGTCAATATGTTTAAGATAAAGAGTTTTTCTCATTGTATAGCTGTGTTATTCCATAAATATTGAAGATTTAATTAAAGTTCTTGTTTATTTAAAAGAAAATTAAAATTGACAGTTCAAAATCTTAAGTAAAATTTAAATCTTTTATTGATTAAGTTTTGAAAAGAAATTATTTTATTTTTAATTATTAACAATATAAACAAATTAAAGGCATAGTAGAAGGTGGTTCTGCTAGTAATAGCCTTGCTAATACATATTTACAATTCTATGAAAAAAATTAATAGTTATTGATTATTATACATTATTTAGATGCATTGATGAAATAATAATGTTTCATAGCAAAATTAAACCCGAATTTAAAACTAATTTATCTTTTTAACCTTTTCATTTTAATTTAATAAAAAATATTCATGAAACACGAAACATAGTACTTAGATGTTACATTGAAAGCCGTGGATTAAGAATAAGTGGAAATAATTATAAGATAGACAGTTAAGAATTTTTTTGTTAATATAATGCCTTTCTTTGTCGATATTTAGAAATATTTTATGTAATTATATCCCGCAAGGTATTAAACTCTTTACTAGATCTTTAACATGTTCAAAATAATTTAAATATCTTCTAAACACATGTATTTCAGATTATTATATTATTAATTTTCTGAAATCCGATTCAAATTATAATAATAATAAAATTAATTAATTCTATACTATCAGTGTAATTCTTCTGATTTTTTAAAGATTTCTTTCTCATGGCTTTGATTTAAAATTAGCATATTTTTTTTATTTAACCTTGGTGTTGATGTTTCCTTATGAAATTTTTTTTTTTAATTTTTTTTAAATATAACGTATGTATATGGATGGCAACCCTATATATTTTTTAATTTTTACCTTATTTTACATATGGTAGTTCTAGAGCTTAGATAATTAATTTTTAAGGTACCAAAATTTATTTTTTGGATAGATAAATTTTCCTGATGTAGCTTAAATTTAGTGTAAGTTATTATTAATTTATTTTAATTAATTACTTATTATTTTTGAAGAATTGTTTCTTTGAAATACATTTTGCTTGGTTTTCTAAAATCTTACTATTATTTCTCATATAGTTTTCTGTCATGAATCATTCCTCTTTCTGAGGATTATTCTCTTTGGATCATTAATTTATGTTCCAATCTTTTTCTTTAATTCATAAAGCTATAAATGAAGCGAATTGCTTTAACATTAATATTAGTGTAAGCTACAGCTATTCATTTTTAAAAGAATTCAATTTTCAAATAATTTTTGCTGTCTTTTCTAGGTCTCTTTTTTAGTGATTTTATCATAACTATTTCTTGTCATTTATATCTTTTAAAACTAAAATCTTTAGGTTTAAGTGATATCTCATTAAAATTTTAATTTAGTCAAAATGTTATATTTTTATTCTTTTAACTTTTATATTATAAATGCTTAAAATTAATTTGAGTAATTTGATTCTTTTTGGTTAGCTTAATATATTTCTGTCTATTTTAATTTATCTTATCAATATGTATATACATGTTTGTATGTGTCTCTCTCTGTGTGTACAGTTAAAAATTAGACAATAATATATTAATTAGACAATATTATTTGTAATATATATGACAAGAGAGATAGTAAGTCGCTCTAAACTAAAAATAATAATTATAAGAAATTTTTGTTATATATATATATATATATATATATATATAACATATGTATACTCTATAAAAAAATTGACACACCCTGAAGAAGTTGCCCGATTGGAATAAAATTGCGTATGCACAGACATTGGGACCGAACATGCAAATGATTAAACTTTAGTGTCCAATGAATGAATAGCGGTAACTCCAGCGCATTGAATCTACGCACTCAGCAGGTGTATATTAAGAGCTATTCTCAATTAGTTGGTCAAAATTTTGGTTGCATTGCAACTGTGGATATCTTGCGTCGGCTGTAACAATGTCTCTCAGAAGAATTCAGGCTCATTTTGGGCAGATGTCATGCTATCATGCATGCCATGAGGTCATGCTATCGGAATGAAAGAGGCTGGTTTGACGAATCGAACAATCGCTTGACATCTGGTTAGAAGCGATGCGGTGATTAGACGTTGCTGGTAAGAGTGGATCAACAACGACAGATATCACCGCCAAAACGATAGTGGTCATCAGAGGACCACAACAAAACGTAAAGACATAGCATTTCTCCTAGCAACTATCACAGAACCGGATTCGTCGTTATCAATTATCCAGCGTGTGGTCTGCACACATGTGACCAACGTGACCCTCGACAAATGCTGAGAGATCGGAATTTAAGCTCGGGCCAACCATTACGCCGCTTACCTCTCTAGCCTATAAGCCGTGAAGTCCAATTACAGTGATGTCGAGCTCTATCAACTTTGAATTGTGTTGAATGGAGACGCATAGTCTTTAATGACGTGTTTCTAACTGTGTCCTTACGACAACCTCAGAAATATCTGGAGATGTCCAGGGCAGAGTGGGATTCCTGCCCTTTTTATCGCACGTCATACAGGCCCACAATAGAGCGTTACGGTTTGGGGTGCCATCTCCATTTGATAGATGGACCAGTATGGCAGTCATTTCTAGCACACTAACAGCACAGCGGTACGTAAGCGACTTTCTACGACTGTTTGTGTTACCGTTCTTTTCGCGACACCCAGGATGTACTTTTCAACAAGATAATGCCGAGCGTTCACGGCACGTGTTGCTATGAATTATCTGCAAGCTTTTCCTATATTTCCTTGATCTGTTATCTTGTCTGATCTCTCTCCCAAAGAGCACACTTGGGACGTTTTTGGAAGGCTATTCCAACCATCCCGGAGTGTTGACGATTTAGCCCAACGATTGGGGATAATTTGGTTCGAAATTCCGTAAAACACTATGCAGGAATTTTAACAATCTATGTCACGCAGGGTGACAGGTTGTATCCAGGAGGCCAGAGGTGGACCAATGGCTTATTGACTTAACGTTGAAACTCTGAAGTAAATCAGTCAATTGTTCTGTAATTTTAATCTTTCGTTTTTCTATGTATGTTCTGCACATCCAACAATTTGTATCACTATCGGATAACTCCTTCCAATTTGGATATATATATATATATATATATATATATATATAACAAGGTATTGAATGGCACTGTTAGTCTACAGCAGATGCTACGAATTAAAACCTTTTTATAAAAATCTATACAAAAAGTTGCTATAACATAAAATAGAATACATAATAAAAGTAATATCCATACTCATCACATTAGACAAAACAATAATTTATAATGAAAAAAGTACAAAAACAAAGTATAACATTAGAAAACCCAAATTTTTCACTGATATGTAGCTTTTGAAAATATACAATGAATATGTATTACATACAATTTGTGGTGAAGAAAGTTGCAAAAACAATACAAACAATAAGCCAAATTGTAAAATAGTAAATGATAATACTCGAAATCTGAAAGTATATTATTTTAAATATATTTTCTCTAATCAGGCCATGGAGTGAGACTTAAATTATCTTCATGTTCATGACTCTTGCCACTGCCAGGAACTTCCATATAATTATAAGACTGTAAAGTCATTGCCCATCTCATAAGTTGTGCATTCAAATATACATTATTTTTAAGCCAAACCAAAATATTATTGTCCATCATGGTGATGAATTTATTTGGTCCATCCAAATAACATTGTAGTTTCTTCACAGCAATTACTTTGGCAACGCACTCTTTTTCAGTAACAGAATATCGCTTCTCAGTTCCTGAAAACTTATTTCTGAAAATATCAGAAAAGACACACTTTTCCTCAAAGGAATTTCTCTTTTTCTTACAATTTAATTGATTATCTTCACATTTACTAGTCTCATATACCTTGTCATTATCGATAGTTACACTTTCATCAGATTTGGGGAAGTTTACAAAATATTTTGAACAAATTTTCTTAGAAGAATGTATTTTTTTACAGCATTTTTTACTTGTTGAATGATAAGTGTTATCTTGATTATCTTCTTCCTCTGAATTTGATGTCTTAGATCTAGCAAAAGAGACATTCTGATATGCCTTATTGTTCAATTCATTATTTTCATTCATTTTACCAAAATAATCTTCATTCAGTTCATGCTTAATATGATTTTCTGGAGCGTGTTCAATATTTTCAATCCTGTTTTCAGGTTCAATATTTTCTGCATGGACAATTACTGGTGGGACTGCAAGTGGTTCTGTACAGAATTACTTCAAATCAGAGGGTCGCTATAATCAGTGTATCACCCTTGAAGGGAATATTATTGAATAAAAAAAACTAATTTTGCCAAAAACTGTGTTTTACTATGGTAGGCCGGGGACTTTTTAATTGTCCTGTTATATAGGAGTAGTTTTAAAGCTTAAAGAAATAGTTTGTGAAAGGTATGATCTTTTCATACAAAAAATTTCTAGATGTTTCGAGTCTCAAATCTTTGGAACGTACATGCAAGGCGTGAAGCTTTCAATCGCTTTCAGATGAGGTTGTAAGTCAAAAAGTTTATGATCCTCGTAATGTTGGAATTCTTCGATTAAATCTTGATATCCTTCTTCCCATTCCTTGTTTTCCATGCAGATTTCGTTGTAGTCAGTTTCCAGTTTCTCTAGGTCCACCTTTAGACTCTCCGATTCTTTTTCCAATTCACTCACTCTAGTCTTCAGTGAATCCTATTCAGCTACGAGTTGATCGATGTTAGACATGATCAAAATTGAAATGCGATTGGTATTATAGTCAAAATTGGTCCACCCTTTAAATTGTTACAAATGTGTAGCAAACAAATTGATTGTAAAATATTTTTATATATCATTATTTATATTTCAGATTATTTTTATATATATGTGTGTATGTGTAATGAAATATATCTCCGATTCGTTTCAAATATCATGTGGCAAGGCATGTGACTTCTAACGCGCGCCCCAGGCTTAGAATTTGTGTGACAGAGGATGGTTTCCACCAATTTTGAACTTTTGAATGAATTTTAAAAAAGTATATGCGAGATCACAATTCAATTTATGCCGTAAGAATGTTCTTAGAATATTCCTGACCATGAAATTTCTCTCTAGTCAATTGTAATTTCTCAGTCCAGTGTAAGGGGCCAAGGATTCGTCAAATGTATGTGTAAAGCAAAGTGCCGAAATATGAAATATCTTTAAGTAAAAATTATAATGGAATGTAATTCAAAATGTCATTCAAAACTATCATGTTGTAACAAGTACGTTAATTTTTTATTTTGCATATGAAAATTTTGTTTCCCTTAATAATTTAGGTATAATATTTGTTTTGAACAACTTTCATTTTTCTTTACGTATTTTGAATAAATTTTTTTCAGCTGCACTCTCATTATTTTTCAGAATAACATTTGTACTTCTGAGGAATGCAAGTCATGTAAACCATTATCAAAATCTTTTTTTCATACTTTGCCCAAATAGCATTTGTCATTCTATAGAGTTCCTAGCTATTATATACAATGCCTAGGGAAAGTATGTAATAGTTCTCTTATTTCATACATTGCCTAAAAACGTCGAACATTATATACAATGCTTAAGTATTTTATAGAAGGTCGATCTTTCATTCATTGCTGGAAACATTAATATAACTAAATTACGTCTAAATCGCAGGATATTTATGTTAGCTTGGATAAGATTTAGGAAATTTGTTTGGATGTAGAATTTCATTGCGAATGATTTCAAAGATAGTAAAATTTCATTTTTCTTTAGTTTTGTTTTTGTAAAATTTGTACTTTTATTGCTTTTAAAAACGATTTTTTATTTTGTTTATATTTTTTTTTTAATTTATTTTTTCAATTTTTCCCATTTTGTTATTTTCTAGTCTTTAAAAATCTTTTACATTAATACTCTTTCTGTTTGGTAGAGAACATTGCTACAGTTCCGGTTTTATCTTGATAGGAAAATCTTGGCATGTCAGTGGTATATACGTAGTTTGTTGTTGAATTGCATTGGTCCCATATATATTTTTAAATCTTTTCTTAATAAAATTTATTAGTTTTTATGTTGTTCTTTCTTGTTTTCATTAGTTCATGTTTAGACATGTCACTTTATCCATATATATATATTCTTATATTGTTATGCTGTCATTTTGAATTTAGTTTGGTTTGAATTTTGAGGAATTTCCATATTTTAATACATCATTTTTCTATTGGAAATGTTGGGCCTGTAAGACATGTTAAATCTGCTTATTTATTTTAAACCAGATTCAGAATTTATAAATGTTATATTTCATTTTATTTTTTGAATTACTTTGCTCCTTCGTTTTCATTCTAGTTCATGTTTAAGTTTGTTCTTTTTCCTACTTTGAATTTTATTTTGTTGCTATTTTGGTCATACATTCTTTTATGCCTTTCTGCTCCTTTTTAATTGCTTAGTGGAGTGTAATGTTCTTTTTTTTCTAGTTTTTGCATTTATTGAAATGTTCTTTGAAAAACTGAAATTTAAGAGAACTGGAAATAAGAGTTTACTTTGTTGAAAATATGTTACTGCCGTTCATTCTTTGTTGTTTAGTACTGGGATCGCACAGAATGTGTTGAAGTCTACGCCAGGCGAAAATAAAGGTATTTAACATTGTTTCAAAGCAGAGTTACAACGCATATGACTATGAGAGACTTATTTCACTTTGTATATATTTCTTTCTGTAATGTAATTAAATACATTGCAATGAACACTTTATTAACTTTTAATGAGTACAAACAATCTGTAAGAGTATGTTTAATTTTTTTTCTTGCATATTTTGTAGTGCAATAGGGTGTAAAACAAGACCTCTTGAATAAACTCACTGTGTAAGGGAGGAGTTTGGCATACTATCATTTTTTGGATTTATTTTTAACAAGTCAACCTTTTTATAGTGAAATTATCACTGATCATTTTTGATTTCTCAAAATACTTGAATTTAATTGTCATAGATTTGCAATATTTTTCCTTTACTGAAAGTTGCATTGTAGAGCATTGATCAAAATTTCAAAAAAATGCATTCTAATATTAAAACTAAATAACAGTAAATTTGGTATAAACAGTCAAATTCTACATCTCGGTTCATATTCCATTAAGAATCTCGAAAACTTGCTATTTCCTAGCAACCTTTTTAAATCATGTGTGTATTTCTACCCCTTCATACTCCTCTCGAACTCATTCCTCATTATTTCTTATTGTCGCCTGGCGTTCTCCTCGTCCCACTCCTAATTCTCAATTGCCACTACTCTAGCTATATTGATAAGTTCAGTCATCATTCTATAAGATTAGATCTATAAGACATAATTATTTTACTGTCGTTAATAATAATGTTTAATAATAATGATATGTTTAATAATAATGTTATAATAATGTTATAATAATGATAATGACATGTTTAATAATATGTTTAATAATAATGATAATGACTTTAACACCCACGTAGTATTTCCTTCTCCAGCCATTACTAGTCACAAACAATAATCTGAAGAAATCTAGAGTCCAACGAAGATGATAACCTAGTTATTATCTTCAAAGTTATGATTATTTGATATTTATCATTTTACTCTAAACAATTTTTGTGATTAATCCACTTAAATACAAGTGGAAGAACGTTTAGGATACTAATATGATTTATCTCTGACTAACTTATTCTGGTTTGAGTGAGTAGAGTAACTGGAATTGAGAGTTCGAGTGTTTAACTCTCTAAGCCGAACCTTTCTAGCAAAATTTGGTAACTCCTTAGGAGAAGTACTGCTGGTTTAGATGTAGCCTTTTGATCATTTTAGTTCACTGTCTCTAAGTCCAACTAACTAACTTCCAGCTTCCTTATTCAATCTTTCACTGCTTATAAATGCAATTTTTCCTTTCAACTCACTACACTTTAGAAATCAATCTAATCTACGTAATTCACATTTCGTTTTTTGCAATCGTATTTTGCATTCAAGTGCAATCAGAAAGAGACAAAAAGTTAACTGGAAAAAAAAAATCGCGGTAAAACGCATTGTCACGGAGTTACTTGGAATTCTTAAAAGTTTCTATTTCAAAATATGAACAAATCATAAAAAATAAATAATATACTTAGAAAAAAATCATTTAATATCGAAAAAACCGTACCAAAACTACACCAGGAATGATTAATTTCATTATTTCATATAATCAAACTATATAGCAGTAATTTTATTCCACTTATAAAAACAATGTATATAAGGAAAAAAAATCCATGTACTAAGTTCGTTGAAATATTTCTGAATTGTTTAAATAATAATAATATTTTTCTGTTGATTAATTTCTCATAAAATGGTTTTCTTACGTAAGAAAATTGTTTTTCACGAGCCCTAAGCCACATCTGGTCCGTGATAATATTGATGCATTTATTTGTTATATAATACTGCCAAATATTTACAGCATTTGCAAGAAACTCCCAATTTGAATGCTATTCTTTTTTATCTCTTCGATTCCATATCTTTTCTAAGAAGAATCAGCTTTTTCAGAAAAGAAGTACATTTCCTTTCTTAAAATCCGGAAAAAATTCGCAGGATATTGAACCAAATTTCTAAGGAATACCAACTTGGGAAAATAAGCTTTCCGTAACGTTCGGAACTTCGAATGTACCAAAATAGACTATGTAAGAAGAAGAAAAGCATTGAAAGATGAAAAAAGGCTACTTTTATGGATAATATTTTGGCATGGGAGGACTTTCGGAGAGTATGAAAGTGGTGCCTCACATTTACAAGATGAATTCGTAGAGACCTAAGGCACAGAACTAGAACATGTATATTGTATTCTTTTCTCCCAACTCTCAGGTGAGAAACCACAGACTGTGTTCGATAGTATGCAAAATCAGTAAGCTTCTTTATTTTATCTTTGAGTTCTAATAATATATTTTTTAATTCATTATCAGAAAATGTATTATCAACAAAAAATAAAAATAATAATAAATTTGAAGAAATTTTTGAAAAATATAAAAACTCAATTTTTTTTTGAAATGACAAAAATGGAGAATAATATATTGAATTTTGTAACATGCTTTTGATTGTTAAGCTGGGTTATTATATATATATATATATATATATATATATATATATATATATATATATATATATATATATATATATATATTTAATTGAAGCCTTCTGAAAATAATTTCAATGCATGTGTTTCGTTTTTTCAACAAAATTCCTCCCCATGTCACATTGATGTTGTGTGTACAAAGTAGTTTGAAAATAATTATATTCTGCCTCTGGATTTGTAAGGGAAGGACTATAACTTTAATCCGATAGAAAATCCAAGAAGCCAATTAAGGAAACCTGTTAGACAGAAGCAACTTGCGAGCAATACTAAATTAATAGAAACAATAATTCAACATTGGTTTCATATTATATAGTTACAGAACTAGAAAGCTTGGATAACTCCATGGCAAAGAATAATCAGGCTAAGGTATTCTGTAACTGAGGCTAAGATATTCCCAAAGTCGATTCTAAGTGTCAACTGACTTGATGAGAAATTTTGTTTATCTCATTTTTTCTACTAATTTCAATATTCTCCATTATAAGTATTATTCTAATTAAAATGACTTGAAAAAAATTCTTGTATTTTATTATGGATTAAATTATCTTTTCATTAATAAATAATTGTGCAGTATTGCTGCAAAAAAAGATGTGGAATTATAAACCATCATAGTTCAAAACTGCACTTTTTTCAAGAGGTCTCCACAAATTTGGTTATTAGTGCATATATAAAATAAATGAATAAACACAACATTTTAAATAATAAAAGCCCATACCGCAGAGTGATACTCATAAAGTAGTGACCGGCTATGTCAAGCCGCGTGTTCGAATCACAAATCCACTTAAGTTTCATCAAGCAGAAATATAGAGCCTTATGTGCGTCCAATAAAACTGAACCTCAAAAGTTTCTCGTGATATTTCGTGAGCATGAGTACCAGCTCTGAAGTTGTTTTCTGGAATTAAGCTGGATTAAAATTAAGCAGGTGTTGTCCCCAAGAGCTTTCATAGTCGCCTAAAGAGCGTTAATTTAAAATTAGTTGCTTAAAATTCAATCTAAGACATATATTTTGTTCCTCTCTAAGATCACTAAATAAGACCTTACAACAAGAAAACGAGAAAATAGCTTTTTCTCAGTAAAAAAAAAAGACAAGATAAACCAAACCTATGAGGTTGAGTTATTCGTGATTTTCTCTTCGCTAACCTAGGGGACTTTATAATAATCTGAACTGCATAATATTGCGATTTCTTCCCACCCAAATGAAACGTGATCTGATAAAGAAAAAGAATAAGAGAAGAATTCTGAGGTAATGATGCATAAATGAAATAGATTGAAAGAAAAATGAAGGGAGGTAGATCGTAACGACTTGCTGATACAAATATGTATTTAGACTGTAGCATCTTAATTACTTTTGTGTATTGAAGTGACTTATGGTTTAATTTCTAAGATATGAAGCTATTGTTATTGAAAATAGTTGCATTCACAACGAGTGTTTGGGTGAGCTGAGATTTCATATTTAAATCATAATCAAGGATCATTGAGTTAGTTGAGATTCAAGAGAGAGTAACTTTATCTATATTCTCATGTGGTTATTAACAAAGTATTTTAATTTGTTCTTGCTGATCTGCAATTGGAGTTTAGGATTTATTAAGTAATATGTTAGATTGAGATTTGGGTAATGAAAGGCAGTAGTTACAAACCCTATTTTTAAATTTTGGAAATTTTTTGATTGAATCTCAACAGCATAATGCTTAAATTTCTTCTTTTAAGAAGACGTCAAAATATAAAAAAGCGCTTTTCGGGAACCAGCCACCATTTATGAAAAGAAAAATTACTTTAATGGCTGTGAAATAAAAACATCAAATATTTGAAAAATATGGAAATTAGAACTATCGTGGAATATGACATTCCCTTTCCCCCAAAAAAAAGAAGCGTTGTGTAAGAGCCATATTTAAAGTACCATTTTGATAAATGGTTTTATTTATCATTCTTCTCTTAAAATAAAAAATAAGGAAAATAATGATGAAAACTCGTAATGAAATATTTAATACTCGCATCGGAAAAATGAAAAATTGATTATTTGAGGAACTTTCTTTTCAACAGTTTTCCCTTTCTAATAATTTCATCCACTATTTGTTCTCCGGGCTATAAATTTTCTTTTAACACTGTAGCAATCAACTTTACGTATCATTGAAATTATAGAAAACACAATTGCATCTATGTCTTATGAGGATTAACAAACTTCCGTGCTCTCTACTACAGGATGTTATTAACTAAGAGATAATTAATTCTTTTTTCTTCCATCTTTCACCTCAAGCTCTGAAAACTTGTTATAAAAACATTAAAAGAAATGAACAAAAAAATGATAATTTTGCATCTAAAAGATTAAAATGTTATGATGATCTTCGCATAATTGGATTTAAGAATTTTCTAATCAAGCAACGGGTAGAAGTGTTAAAACGGATGATTACCCAACTGTCATTTTATTTGTACAGACATGTAATTAAGATAAAAATTTCAATCATTGCTTCTATTATAAAGAAAAGCTTTCTTCTATAATTCCATTACTTATTTAATCATTTTTTAAATATTGTACATATATTTCTTTATATATATATATATATATATATATAATAAACCTTTGAAATACAAGAATTAAACTTTGATTCCAATAAGCGGGTTGAGAAATCTTTAAATAAAAAAATAAGAAAGCGGTTCAAAAAGCACCTTTTTGACGACAGATGGCATTGCTAATTCTAGATTATGATCAACCAATAAAGCTTTAGCTTACCAATTCACTCGTTCTTATTCAACCACTTCTCAATAACAGTAATTTCGTAATTTAGTCCTTGGACTAAGAAGCACTTCAACTGAAAAGATTAATTACGATGTTTCCATCGTATTTACTAATAATTATCAACCAGCTGTTATGCTCTATCTCCCTTCATTCATCTTTTAGTTCTTTCACTGTACTTTTTATATACATCTAATTTACCTAACCAAGCGTCATTTTAATTGGGAAGTAATCTTTTGCAATTCAAATTATTACAAATTTCCAGAGTTTAGTGAATGGAAAACCGTTAACAGCCCAACGTCACAAATGTACCAGTAACTTATACTAGGGGTGAGTTGTGGATTCCAAATATCACCTTAGTCGTAATACCTGGTGCAAGACCAGTATGACGATGCATGATGTAAGAGTCAAATAATCTCTCTCCACGATGTTTCCAGACTCAACTGTAATCTTCGTGTTGCTGTGAGCAGAAACGTTATTCGTCTGTAAGGACAATGACTTGTCATTCGTCGTCCAAGCCCGCCGTTTCATGCACTGTTGCACACGCAAACGCCTGTGGTTTCGGGACAAAAATAATCGCAGTAATAGACATCTGGCGAAGGTTCCGCATTGCTATAAGCGTTACCGAATGATATTTGCGGACACCGATTGTTTTGTAACAGACTGTATTTGTCATGACAGAGCTTCTGATGTGGCAGAGATATCCATCACTGTCATGTGCACAATACACCTGTCATTGCCTGTAGTGGAAGGATGAGGCATTTGTAATGTTTGCCATCTATTAGACACTCCCTCCAAGATCTATCAATTACTGATCCACATCACCGTTGCATGTGCAACACAATCACCAATTTCTTGGAAGGACCGGAAACAATTCTCCGTTGGTCGAAATTAGAAACACTCGTATTCTTGAATGACGCTCGTATTCTTTTCCGAGGCAGACTGAAATTTCTCACGTAAAACAAACGCAGATTAAAATAATTATAATTTTTTAAAACATCATACATTCATATGGTCATACATTCATATGGTAGTACGTAGTTCCCGGGATCATGAAGAGGAGAGTTTGAATTCGGGATAGTCCATTTGGACTCTGTGAATTTACATGTGAGAGATGATCCAAGAGAGTCATTGCATGTTTAATGTTCAGAGTGTAAATCACATTTTCAGGATGAAAGGGCGCTTTCTCTCTCTCTATGGATACCCCGCATCCCTTCTGGCATCACTCTTAAATAAGAGGTTCTCAATGAATTTGAGCACAATATACACATTCAGGTATTTACAGAGACACATTACACTCGCGAATCGCAAATGCTTGGCACTAATATCATTCAGTTATGCACACGAATAAATCTCATACGTGGAGGCACCACTGTCATTTTCCTCCAGGTATGTTTTAATTAAGTTTATGTTCATGTTAATCATGCTTATTCAATAAATTAAATGAATACACCAAATGATAGTCTTTTCATTTGAGTCATTGCTCTAAGACTTATTCTCTAACTTCATCTAGTTTCTTCTCTCCACGATGCGATCGGATCATTTGGCCTATTTCATGAATTATAAATACTGTTAATCTCACAACTTATAATGTGAAGTAATAAATTAAATATAAAGAAGATGTGCCGTTTTAATAGCGTTTCTTGGTGGCACTACATGCGGTTATGATATGTGTCTGCGCTGAAATATCAATCATTTGCACATCTTACGCGGTATACGCCCGATAAAATTCCCGATGATGACGATTGGACTCTTTATATTGATTTGTCAATTAGGGTGCCAGTAGTGTGGAACAATATTTGTACTTTTTTACTTAATAATTCTTGATTTAAATATATTCTTTTTTTCGTAGGATTATTATCTATCTATTGTTATTTTTCATCTTTTTTTACTCACTTTCCTCTTTTACAGTGAGTTTCGTTGGTGACTCGAAGGCTTCCAAATGCCTCGCATAGTAGTTTAAATAATTAATTTAATTATAATATTGTCTCATATTCTAGTATCAGATCTTAAGTTTATTTTCAAATCAAATACTCAAAGTTGATTCGAATAAAAAAAATGCTTAAGTTTTCCAATGTAACGCAGTTTATTTATATATAAACATAAACATAGCATTCTTCCACATACATAAGTAATTGGCTGTCTTATATTTTTACGTTAACTGCGGAAATGGTACTCGAAATCATTTTTATTATAACTATAATGTCGAGTTTAGACAAAAGCGTAGACAAATCTTATTGCATTCAGCAGCAAATAATTTAATGTGGCGTCACTAATGTGAAAGTGACATTTTCTTGAAATGAATAATAGTGTACGCTTGTAGCTTTTAGTATACAAATACATATATACCCATGATCTGTTAATTTGATCGAAATCGTAAATTGCTTTGTTTTTACTGTAGAAAATATCAAAAATTAAGGATTTTAATCAAGAACCACGTTTAAAATTACAAATTTTTTAACGAATAACTGATGAGCCTAAGTCTGAAAAAGCAATTAATTGAATATTCTTTCAAACGGGTTTTTGAAAAATAAATGATGAATATTTTTTTTAAAAAAATGCAGTCAGGAAGGGATCAATTTAATCTCAAGTATTTCGTTTGTATATTTTTTAGTTTTTAAATTATCATTAATCAGTCGAATGCTGCCAAAGCGTTTTGTCGACAGGCAACCTCAGATCAAAACACTAAATAGATATTTAGCGTTGGTATTATACGATCAGATTGAGATATTTTCTTTACGTATTTTATGACATCACTACCAAACATGCTGATTTTGGTTTCCTTGTTCCAAGTGCCATTTCCCAATTGTTCTGTTGACCATTAAATACGTGTTTTAGCCCTATTTAATCTTTTCAAACTTAGTTTTATGCATAAAAATTGATTGTTTCATGGAATTCTATCATTAAGACTGATTCCATATAGTTTGAATTGAACAAATCTTACACTGAATTTCATATTTACTTCAGCCATTTCATTTTGTAATCTCCCAAATGAATTTTCTGTCATTTAAGCATAGTTCCTTAATTATTCTACCATCTCTTAATGTTGTGGGTTTCTTTTTCTGCGATTACTAATCTAGTTTTATGGAGATTGATTCTCCTAGAACCTCTTCAAAAATAAAAAAAAAGTAACTTTTAGTTTTCTTTCCTCCAATTTATCTAATATTTTCAAAGCTGTAGTCTGTTTCATTTAACAGTGCAATTTTACATCACAGCCTGGGTGACCTGTTTGTAAATTTATTTAATTTTATTATGTTTCATCTAGCCAAATGAAAGACAGCTTTTTGAAACTGTTGTTAAATAAAAGATCTCAAAAAATCTATCAACTTAGTAGAAATTACCTGATATAATAACTGAATTCTATAGTGATATGTATGACTCATTGGAAAAAGAAAATAACACCTGATTGGCTCTTTAAAAAGATGTGTTTCATTCAAGTGAAGAAAAAGTACCTAATGCAAGTTGAAGTTGTTTTTTTGTTTCGTTATTTCGTAGAACATTAGCTTGAATAAAAAACGTTTAACAAACTTAATTGCATCAAGTTGTGGTGTAAATTATTTTTCCACGGGTTTATCGTATGATGGTTAAAAATGAATCAAGTGTCATCAATTCTCAAAAAATATACTTTGCACAAAGGTTTTCTATAATTTTAGTTAATAGTGTACAAATAATACATTTCGGTAGTTTATTTCAAGCAACAGAGCTCGAGACAAAATTATTCATTTTCTGAAGAAATAATTAAAAGTTTCCCGTATTCAAAATACGTATTCCCATAAATTCACAAGGTAGCTTATTCGCTAAAAAATGGTTTTCGAAATGTGATACAAAGAATTTAAAAAAAAAATTAATGCAAGATGAAAGATTATTATTATTATTTTTTTTTTTGTCTACTTCAGCGAGACAGGCGTCCGTATTTAAACGAATATCGCAGATCATTAAAAGAGAGTTAATCATTCATTAGAAAGGACTATTAAAAATAGTGAGGCGAGGGAAGATGTTCTATAATACCATTACTGATTCCAAACATCGAAAATCAGTAACATTAAGATAGGTTTTGAGGTCCGAATGAAAAGAATTTAAGAGTAAGTAATAGAATTTTTCTTCTGTTGCTGTCGCAACGCAGACAACGTTTATTTCCTTTCTATAGCACAAAAGACAAAAAATAGTTGTGCACTTTTTCAAAATGCTGTCGTTAATGCTGCCCACGTGGAATAGCTCCGCAAAATAAGACCTTGCATTATTCTTCGTTATGGCATGTAGTATAAGAATTATTGATGTTTTTAGGGAACTGATAAAGAAGTAATGTGTAGTGCTGTATTTTCTAACAGCTTGTTTGAAAACATATTATTAAAGATTTGTTTGTCAATACTTTAAAAAAAATTGCGCACTGTTTTATTGATTGATTATCAAACCATGAATAATTTGTAACAGGATAAAGTGCAAGGAAATTTTTGCAGTTGTTTTTACTGTAGATTAAATTATAAAATTTCCAATTTTTAAGCAACATACATTTTAAAATGGAAACAGTAACTAAAAGGATTCTACTACCTAAATATAAAAGACGTGTTTATAAACTCATCTGTAAAATGGGAATTTATGACTAAAGACTGAGAAAGAGCCTTTACTAATTTCAAACTATTACATTGCAGTCAAAGTTTTACATTAACTGAAGTTTTCGTTAAAGATATCACACAACATAAAATATTATAAGGATTAAATGTATGAGTATTTTTAATCATAGTATTTTAAAAAAATTCCTCGCATTCCTTATACTCATTTTCCCATGAATTAAATATGATTTTCAAAAACTGGATCCAATAATTAACTACAGAAAGAACATTATATAAGTATTAATACCAAAATTGTATTTCCCTTTTCACAAGTGTACAAATTACAAAATGGAAGAATGTGTCGTCTTTCGGTTGCTTATAATATTTAATATTCTGTTTATTTTGCTTTCTCATTGCATATATATTATCGCCTATTCAACATGTCATCAAACTGACAAAACGCATTTTAAACATAAAGCTAATTCATTAAAATCACAAAATTATGTATTTTTTCGTTGGCTCTTTTGCTTAAATGAAGTAAAATTCGAAAGAAATAGCTTAATAGAGCAAAATAAAAAAAGTGGCTTAGTTACTTTTACTTCAAGGGTAGTTCAATAAGTTTTTAAAAATCCAAGAGGTGGCGCTCGTAGCATCGAAAATGGTTTGTTTTTAGCAAGCATCATGACTCATTAAATAGCTGCCTAAGTCTCAATTACTCGTAATCGTGAACATAACGCCAAAAATGCTTCATCAAAACTTAACCGGCCGATGAGGTTATTCTTGCTTTTGTTGGAAAAGATTCGCCGGAAGCAAACCAGCATTTTAATTTTGTATTTGACTTTCGGTGTATAATGCTGAATCCAAGTCTCACCGATGGTCACAACTCGACGCGGTAGCAATCGAATTTCAATTTTTCAGGAAATGACAACCAATTCAAAACCAATGTTTGAATCAATGGCAAATTAGTTTCGGCTCCATTTAACTTGTGGCAGCACCCAATGGTAATAACAATTTATGTTAAGGATGCAATATTTCTTCAAATATAAGTACTTTTTGAACCCCCCTTGTTCCCATTTTACCTGTAAAAAGAAGTATTTCGCAAAATAAAGTACGCTCTCGGTGATCTGGCAGGAATCAGATCAGAACTCCGCAGGATTACCAAAAAAGGAAGAATTAATTGAAAATGTTTGTGTGACTAATAATAACTGATTTAAGCATCAAGAAGTACGTATTATAGCAGAAAAACTTAATACAAAACACGCAGATAATGTGTTAAACATACGAATAAACTAAAATGCAAAAAAAATACTCTGTGTTGTATTGTAATTTACACTATTTTATTGAAGCAGAAGACATAAAATAACATCTGTAAGGTTTGTCATGTATTGAATTTGAAAATGGAAATCTCAAGAAACAGCCAAGGAAGATAAGTATTTACAATCGATAATACGTTTATCAATGTAATCACAGACTTCACAATTTCAGTTTGGAATAAAAATGGCCGAAATATCTTTAAGAACCTTATAATGTTAAAAAGAAACGGACTATTAAAAATGTAATTTAACATATTTTAATTTTAAAGGAATTCTTTAAATTTTTACTGTAAAGTAAAAAAAAAGATTTAAAATTATCAGTATTGCAGTGGAAAGATATGTCAATGTATGTAATTTTTTATAACTGAAATATCGTTGTTTAATGTATATTAATTATTTAATAACATCTTTTTAAAAAAAATATGGGAACGGCATTAATGCTACGTTTTCGGAAAATAAAAAGTATGAACAAAATTTAAATATTTATTATTATGCATGTGGCAACGGGCGTACAAAGGAATTTTAGAGAATTGTTGAATAAATTAAGCCACCAGGTGCAATCAATAATATATAATTGTATTAATATGAATGTTTAGACAATTTCATGCAAATATGTGCTAGACAGAATTATTTGTTTTCTTAAGAATTAATTACGATTTTCCAGTTAGAAATTTCCATTAATTCGTAGGAAAAAATCATAGTGGAAAAGAAAGGATTTCGAATTCCGATATAAATAATAAAAATAAAAGAAAATAATGGAAGGAGGTGGACGATTTTGTTTGTCTTCATTTCATCGATAAGAAAGCGGACCATCTGCATTTATATAAATCTCGCAGACGATTACGAGGGTCTAAGTCATCCATTAGAAAGGACCATTCAAAACAACGAAGAGAGGGAAGGGGGGTTCCATAGCATCATTACAGATTCCAAACATCGAAATTAGTTACATTAGGGATGGCAACAAGGAACGGAATGAGAAGAATTTTAGGAAAAGTAATTAAATGGTTTCTTCATTTCTCTCGCGACATCGACAATGCTTTCGGTACCACACTATTCAGAAAACCAAACAAAGTTATTCATTTTTTCAAAATGGGGACAGTAGCTTTGCCAACAAAGAAATAATAAAATAATTAATGAAAAATAGCATATGAGAAATAGTTCCTAGTAATAAACGTAAAATATTTTCTCGTTATCTATCTCGCTTTGAAATTTCGTTTATGAAACTGAAAAAGAAATAAACAGTATATTCGAGAATTCGAATAATCTGTTTTAAAACATTTTAATCATTATTTTGGTTTTTAAATACTTTAAATCCTTTCGCAAGTCATGTTATTGATTGGTAATGAAACAACATTAAACTTTATAACAGTCACTTAGTAAAAGGTATTATTACATTAACTTTCACGATACAATTTACTTTAAGATAATTGTAAAACGCATTAGAAATAGGGGGGAATAAGCCTTGGTATGTCAAGTATAAATAATCGTCACTTTTTAAGATTAAACAAAATAAAAGGTTCATATCAAGGTTTTTTTTTTTTTTTTATTTTTATGTAAGTACCGTTTGGATGTTTGCAAAAAACTAATGCAACTTTTTTCTACAATACTTTTTTATAGGAAAGCCTGTACCTTAATCTAATATTCAACTTAATTGCTGCATCTATTAAGGCACATATCACATCATACAACATTTTCTGTATTCCATCCTCGCAAAAATTTGGCACCTAATGGACAAACCAATGCACCACGGCCGTTTTAACATCATCCTCGTCATGTCGCTGACCCCCTAAGCACTTTTTCAAGTGAGAGAATAAGCGGTAGCCACGGGGAGCAAGATCAGTGCTATACTGAGGTTGATGAGGTTGCTCCCTGCCATAGGATGCAATAAGATCTTGGAATCGACGAGCCAAGCGAGGATTTGCATTGTCCTGCAGCAAAAAAAAATCCATTTTCTGGGCACGCCAGCCTTTTTTTAAATTGAACGATACAGTTAAATTAAGGTGTCACAATATGTATAGGAATTTATTGGGTCCCCTCGAGACAAAAAATACACAAATAATATTATTGCATCCCAAAATACAGAATACATCATTTTTTTTCGTGAGGAAATTGTTTTCTTGAACTGCTTTGCGTTGTTTTGTTGTCGGTATCACATGAAACGGCTGTTATTGATCTACTGATGAATTTCGGCAGATATCACGCCTTTTTCATGCAGAAAACGAATCACAGCGTGTATTTCACAATAAGTGGTATTTTCTATTGTGTGAGGTATTTTAAACGTTCCCAACGAACGGATGAATACTTCTGTCCAAGCGTCTGTGATTAACTATGATATATAGAAACTCAGTGCTCTTGCAAGAAAGGGTGACAGTAGAACTGCGTCTGCTGTATTTAAAAACGGTATTTACTTAAAAGACTACCTTATTATTGTTACGATGAGATATCTATAAATTTTTATATCTATTTATGCAAAGAAAATCACATTTATGAACATAAATAATTATTTGTAAGCAATCATAATCAATAACTGTATCTACATTTGCAAATCATATACTTTCTCGTGAAACTTCTACAGCTTTTGTAACCTAAAAAATTACAGAATAATGATAAACATAACATTCTAAACACTAGAAATAGTTTTAATTTTAAAAATTAAATTTGATAAAATATTTTTAATTTTATGATTCAAATTTCCGATAATTTTTATAAAAACATTTTGTTATACTTAAAATTTGTGAATATTTATTATAATAATACAAGTAATTAAAAAAAATTAAAGTCAACTCCTACTTAGGTCAACAAAAATTTTTTGATTATAGTTACTATTTATTAAATAATTACAATTAATATAAATATGTATATACATATGACAGTATCACAATATTAAGTGGCAAATTTCTTTTTCCCATATAAAACTAAAATTAATTAATTCATCTGGTTAAATAAAGGGTTTGAATGCAGTTTAGCCCGACCACCCTTTGCCATAGGAATTATTTGGGGGGTATTTTGCCAAATTTGGCTACCCTGGTCAGCTTCGTGGACTTAGAGTTCAGCCAAAAAAAATCACCAAGTTTGGAAATTTTTGAAATCGCTCCAAGTGGTTGGACTAAACTGCATTTTCACCAAATAAATTTAATTAAATGAGTTAATATTTGAAAAAACTGTATTAACATCAAGTGTCATCCACTACAAGTTTTAAAAAATGTATTCGAACTTAAGTGGATGAATAAAAAATATATTATTAACGATTGAAAATGTGAACAAAATATATGTATAGGGAGAGAGTGAGCTAATAAAAGGAATGTAATAATGTTTTCTACATAAGAAATTGTACTCATTTTTTAATGTGTGAAATTGCGTCATGAGCCGTATTTTTAGAAAAACACAAATAGTTATTTTTCTCTATAAATAACCAATTTCTATAATAAATAACCAAGGTATATGAATAAAATTTATTCTTATGTACATAATGCAGTAAAAATAACAGCTATTCAAGTTAATTTCTTTACTTTTAGGGAGCTGTAGATTAACGTAACTCCCATGGAGGAGACTGAGTTCAATCTGCCGAGTTCTAGCCTGTGAAAGTCCAGAAACGATTGAAGAAATGTATAAATCTGATTGGTGATTATGTAGAGATGTCCTAAGTTTAATAAAATTAGGTTTTTATCTCGATTATTTTTCAGAAAAAATTAAAAATTTAGAATACCTTTGGATACTAGTTAAAATTTGTGGTACTGCGGGCTACTTCAATCTAAGGCTTCTTGAAACGAAACAAATCAGCATCAATATATGTAATTTAGAACATTATGTTCTTAAGGATCAGTTAATATGCAGAATACATTTTACCATGTATCTCAGTTTATTTTTTAGCAATAATTAAAACCTAACGATATATCCCGAGTAGAGATTAATCAGAAACAAGAACTAATGTGGTTATGTTATTTTTTAGCAATAATTAAAACCTTACGATATATCCCGAGTAGAGATTAATCAGAAACAAGAACTAATGTGGTTATGTTATTTTTTAACTGATTTCAAAAAATAAAACCGCGTTAAAAATTTATTAAAATATCAATAATTTGAAAAAAAATTATGGGAAAATATTGTTACATTTTTTGGAAAACACGAAAAAGTAATAAGAAAGTAGATGTTTTGAAAAACATCACAAAAAAGGAATTTTAAAAATATTTTTGGAGGGAATATGCTTACGGCTACCTTAAGACCACAGAGAACCCCCCCCCCCTTTTCCCGAAAAAAGGAAGTGATGTGATCAACGGTGTGGAATAGTACAATGAACAAAAAAAAATAATCTTTCTAATTTATATATAAGTTAACTTTATGTTTATCATTTTATATTCGGTAAGAATGGTATACTAAAAGCTTTATTACATACGAAGCAGTTTATATTATCTTTTATGTTAAAGTCCAAATCTCACTTTTTTTCGGATACCCATGTTTTATTTGACATTCATTTTTCTTTTTCTTTTTCTGTCAACTGATTTTGATGCAGTCTTGCCGAATGCAAGAACTAAAATAGATAAGCAGCCGTTACTGAAAATAATAAAAAATAATTAAAAATTATTTTCCCTTGTACTTTCATATAAATAATGCGGACCACGAGCTTTGTAAACATGACCATTCGGCTACTGCGGCCGTTTAAATGTACCGAAGCAGAAAATCATAATAATAGCGCAGCGTGTATGTGGATAGTAGGATTCCAGCTCATTTGTCGATCTCATCGACTGAGTGTGGCTCAAAAAAATGTACACATATTTAGCTGTGTACAATTTTTTGACAAATTGTACACATATTTACCGTTCTAAAGACCCGAAGGACAGATTCAAGCCTTAGTTTGAAAGAGAGCCTCCCCCCTGAGTATTATAAAGATAATGATAAAATAAGAATAATAATATTAATAAGACAATAGTAATGAGTTAAATACAAGTTTCTTTTGATTCAGAGGTGAATGTTGCTAAAATAATGCCGATTGGTGTATTTTGGTGTGGTGTGGGAGTTAGGAGAGGGGGGCAGTTCAGGTGTCGTCCTCGTCATTTGACCGAGGTTCAAAATTTAGAGATCCGGCGCCAGTAGCCATAGTATTGATTCTAGTGTGACATTAATAAAACCCAAACCCAAAACTTGGTGCATTTTCAAAGATTAGGTATTTGTAATGATTTTCTTTCACTCTTTGAAATTAGCTGTAATATATGTTACACAATTACATGTGGTGTTTTAGTTAAGAATTATGATTACTTAGAAACAGTACATGAATGGAATTGCTGTCTTATCAACTAGTTTGATAGTGATAATAGAAAATGAAAACGACAAAGCTAATATGACAGAAGAAAATATCGTAGCCAACAAAATTTCTATTCTCTACTGAATAATATTATTTTTTAAGAAAAATTAGAAGCAAAATTGTCCATTATGAATGTCTAATTTTATTCATCGTTAAGTTATTTCATCTTTCCAAAGCTAGCTCATCTAATTTAAGCTTCCGTATACTGGCCATTTTGAATTAATGAATGTAATGTTATATAATCCTGTGGAATTTCTACTATTGTCCTCAAATCCTTACTATTTTAGCTATGTGAATGCAAAAAGCACATCAGAAAAAGCGAAAGATATTTAAAGTTTCTCCCCAATTTTTTTTGACAATACTATAAAATATTTATAAAGATTGAAAAACCCACAAACGAATTATTAAAACAGATGAAAAATATTTTTAGAAATCATAGGGAAAATGTAATTCCGCAGAAACCTTTATTACTTTTCTTTGCACTTTTGCATTCAAACAGATAAAGTAGTTTAGGTTTGAAGAGGGAATTAGAACTTCCATAGAATTAACATTATATTCAACCCCATATATCGGCAATTTTTAATTTCGTGAACGTAATGTTCACCCCAGGGAATTTCCATCTTCCTCCTCAAATGTAAACTATTTTATCTATTTGAATTTTTTTTAAAAAAAAAAAAAAGTGGATCCGAAAGAACTAAAAATAATTCAAGTTTAAAGGGAATTATATTTTGCTTCCAATTCTTAAAAAAAATTATTTTAACGTCTATTTTAATTATTCGTTTTTGGGTTTCCTATCTTTAAAAATATTTTCAAAATTTGGTGATAAGTTTAAATTCCACCGGTACTTTTATTATTGTCTGCTCTTTCTAATGAATGTTTTTGCATTCAAGTATATAAAATACTATTGCTTTTAGAAGGAAAATAGTAACCCCATAGGATTAACATTACATTCACGAAATCAAAATGATACGTAGATTTAAGCCTTAATAATGGTTTTCCAAAATCATTTAAAAGGCTACATCAATGGCTAGAAAACGTTAATATTTTTTCCTTTATTTATTTTTATTCTGTTATACAGCTTATAAGACATAGGTTACTGAAATCAAGCGAACGCAATTTTAAATTTTACATTTATACTATCAATCACTTGTCAAATAATTCTATACAAAGCTTTGTGTAATAAGAGCAGTAATTAAAGTAGGAAATACTTTCACGTCATTGGGCATCTTCACTCAACTGAGAAAAATAAACGGAATTAATTAAATTTAAGAAGCGATAAATAAATTAAACTTCCAGAGATAGAGGAGTAATGATTACTTAGAGGGAGCACAACTAGAATTGTAATTAACTTTACTTTAAAGATTTTACTAGACTCGAGTTAGCTGTCTAGTGAAAGCAGAGAAATTTGCTTTTGCTAATGAGTAGATGTTTGAAATTCATTTCAGTAAATGTTTCAAAATCTAAAGTCTTTTAGATGGGAAATATAATATTAGAAAATGATAACTATTCACACATTAAGTTGCTAATGTGCTCAGGTGAAATTTCAACTAAATTTCGACTTTACCAAAAGCGTTGTGAATTCAAAATATATGGTGTTAAAATTGACTTTTCATCAATCAGCTAATATAAAATATGTACATGAATTTACAATGTACGAAAGATTTGGATACTTTGATCTCCAGACATAAATCTCATCGAATATGTGTGAGACATGATCGAAAGTTTAATTCGTGCACAAATTCCTGTACCGGCAAAACTTTCTTCATTGTGTAATTACAACTTTAAAGGTTGCATGGATGAATATTACTTCAGGAGACTTTCAATAACTTGTTGAGGGTCAATGAAGTTTGAAAAAGGAAAACCTACACAGAAGTGTCACATGAATTTCGGAATGCATACATACATGCACACACACACACACACACTCACACAAACACACACACACACACATATATATTCTAATTCACTGAAGTGTGGAGAGGTTTAAACACTAATTACCGGTATAAACACACATTATTCCCTTCCAAAGTATGAAACAGTATTAATAGAATTATTTCCTTTATTCTTTATTTACATTGCTTAATATTTTCATTTTTTGGTTTGAAGTTTGAATTATTTAATTGTTATTTAATTTTTTGTGTGATTTGTATAAATATCAATTTTTTTTCTATCAATAGTATTGTTTTTGTTTTGGATATTCTTAGATTGTTATATATTGTAATTTGTACTATTTGTATATATATATGTATATGTATTTACCGGTATAAATACATAATATTCCATTCCAAAATATCGATCAGAACAATTGCATTGTTTCCATTTTTTCTAATACTTTGTTTAAAATCGTTCGGCTCTTAAATAGTTTGTTTAAGTATTTTTATAAATAGTCGTTTCAATGGTCAACATATATCTTGAAAAAAAAAGTGGTAATTTTATGTAATTGTAATAACTATGAACCTGCAATATTCTTGTATTGAAACGTAAATTGCATTGATATATATTAATAAAAAAGCACTTTAATTTCATAATAATAAGCAACTCGATTTGATAAATGAGCACTTTGATTTGATAAATGAAAAATATTCAATGAAAATCACACAACATAAAAGTACACATACACATAAGGGAAACGAAGAATTATCGTAACTTATGAAATTCAATATAATTTAGCTGTTTGAAACTTGACCTTATGAAACAAAAACGGTTTAAATCGCCAAGACATCGAGACAGTTTGATTTTGTATGGTATTTGGCGTAATTTCTGAACACACTTTGTTTCTGACACCGTGTTTTCTAACTCTTTTAGGAAGTTCATATCATGCGTTTTCAACAGTATTCAAAGTTGGCAACTGAAGAGGCACGTGAAACTGTGCAAGTACATTGTAAAGGAACCTTTATTTCACAAATATTTTAATTAAAAGGAACGAGAAGATAAATTTATTTTATCACTATTTTCTCCCTCTTATGACTCGTGCAAATATTTAGCTCGGGTTATTGAAGGCTCAGTGAAGACTGAAACTCAATTGCAGAGGTTTTTAAAAATTAAATATATTTCTTTGACTATTTGTCATGACATGGATTAATTTTTATAAAGAAAATATTTTATGCAAATTTATCAAATGCTAAAAATACTTTTAAATAACATTTTTATAGTATGGAATAACAATATCGCAATTATTAAATGCAAACGTAAAAATAGATGTTGACACATCATGGTATAAATAAAATTGTGGGAATGAGCTTTTTTTAATGTTTTCCTTTTTCATTCCTATTATAGAACAAAATGAGTTTTTAAAATGTTCTTGACGTATGTTTCAATGTTCTTAATATTATTGAAATGTGTTTCGTATTTGAAAAACACACTAAATATATTTCAACATCAATGCATATACGAGCTAGGAAAAATACTCTATAAATTTATGTAAATGAAGCAAGAAGTCTGTTCATAACATATATGTTTTGAAATTATTAATTCAAATAGGGCTTGTTGAAATCTTTCGTTAAACTAATCTGAAATTATTTCTCTACCTGACTTTAATTTTTCCCTTCTAACAGGTGAAGCACAGAAAGCACAAAAACAAACCCTGAGAAACAAAACTTGAATAATTTTGTCTCTATTTTGATAATTTTTTGTTTTATTATTCACAGTTATTCTCCAAGGTCAATTTGAGGTATAGTCTGAACAAGGTCAAAGAAATACAGGAATTAACAGTTATTTATTTCTCATTCACATTTATTTATTCTTTATTTTTAAAGACATTTTGAAAGAAATCCTCCAACTAATCATTAAGAGAACAGGTATTTTTTACTCAGTGATGTCAGAACATTCTTAATCATTTTTGAATTTTTCTCTTATTTGAGATTGCATCATTGAAATATTTCATAGGATAAACAAACTTAAGACATCAAACATTTGTGCAATAATAAGAATTTAAAAAAACATATTTACTCTTAAAATCTTAATTTAAATATCTGTAACCATAGAAAATCAACACATTTTTTTAAAAAAAAAAATTCAATCGAATCAAGCTTTGAAATCTTAAAGCTAAGTTAATTTCGACACCTGAATTTATACAATAGAATTTTGAATAACATTAAAAACATTAAGAATTTAAAATTCAGTTCCTAACATCCTCTTTCCTTATATGAGCACAAGAACAAACATACATTTGAAGACCCTAAAGCAAATTACTTGTATGTAATTTTTTTGCAGAAAGTTTTCAGCGCAGGGATAAAATTCTAATTTTTGATAAAGTACAACTTTTGAAGAGATGAACGAAATTGATTTTTTCTTACACTATTTGAAATTGGAACTAAAGCACAATTTTTATCTCTTTATGAGCCAGGTTTGTTTATATTGAAATTCCTATTTTTCATGGCACATTTTTAAATTATAGGTTAAGGTCGATATGAATCTTAAGCTAGGAGATGAAATCCATTGTTGCTTTGGGTTCTCCACACCGTAAAATACCGTTGGTTTAATCGTAACTTCTTCTCCGATGGTATTTGTTTGATGTTAAATTGGAGAAGACCGTCCTGGTTAAATCTTTAATAGTGTTGTTCATTAAATCTTATTGGTGACCATTAAAGGTTGATAATATATTCTACAGCCATGAATAAAGTAAAGAGCGCGATATTTGCGTATATATCGCAGCTGATGGTCTGTACTGGCCCTAGATAATAAATTAAGCGACAACTGCATTTAAAGATGAGTGAAACAAACACAAATCTTTAAAACTAAGCCTTCTTTAAACTAGAAATTATTCTTGTAAATGAACTTGAATTATTTAGTATTTACTACTCGATTTCGTAGCTTGATATTAAATTCCCGAGTTTGAGAAACTGTAAACAATGACATTTTTAAAAGTATTTGAGGTGGAAATTGCAGTCGTTTCTGGAAGAATGGACAATTTCAGTTGGTTTTCTGGTTAAAGTATCTGGTCTATCAATTTCATACATTACATCAGAATGATTATTTAAGAGTTTGTAAGGAGCCCTAAATGAAGCATTTAATTTACGTGTGTTTGGTTAATGAAGTTCTTCATAAATTACTCTGTCATCAGGTTTAAATTTTGCACCAATAGATCTTACATCATAATTTATTTTTCTTTTGATTTCCAATACTTCTATCTTTTGCCGATTTACATGCTTCTTCAACTAGATGATAGTACGATTCTTGTTCTAAAGGAGATTTTGAAGGTAAAGTACCATACTTTAAATTAGCCGTTGAAAATTTAGATACAGAAAGAGAAGCTTTATTATATTCGTCAATTATATCAATTAGAATTTTAGTCAAGATATTTTGTCAGAAGCAGCTGGGTGCTAAGAATATTTTAATATAAAAGAAAGATAGTAATTTAAGAGTAAAAATTTAATTAATCACATATACACGCATATATATTTATATATATGTATAAAGGATGTTCCAAAATTAATGCAAGATTTGAATTCGACACCATTATTGCAGTAAAGTGTTGGCAACTCTATTAAAAAACCATTTCGCAGCTGATAGCTTAGGTTATTAAAAATATAGCAATATACGACAGAACAATGTGTTTTCATTGTTGAACAATATTTCAAAAATGATGAAACTCTAACAGCCACAGTTCGAAAATTTCGTACAAAATATGATCGGAATAGTGATTTAACCTCGTCTACTGTGAGGAAAGTAATTAAGAAATTAAGGTACTCTGGATCCATTGCTGATGTTAAACACGCTGGTCATCCAAAACATAAGCCGTTCAAATGTCAATATCAAAGGTGCGTTCGAGAGTGTTGGTGAAACCTCCAGGAACATCAATTCGGCGTCGTAGACAAGCAAATTTCAAGAAACTCGTAATGACGTATACTCACTGAGGATGAGCGTCTCCATGCTTACAAAGTTTAAATGACACAAGAACTGAAGCCTAATGATCATGCACAGCAAAGCGAGTTCGTTGAATGGTTTGTTGAACATCAACACGTGGATGCCGATTTTTCAAACAAAATCATTTTCAGCGATGAAGCACATTTCTTCCTTGATAGCTTTGTTAATCGTCAAAGTAGCCGCATTCGGGGTTCAGAAAACCCGCATGTGGTTGTCGAAAAAAAAGTGCATTCTCAATGTGTCACTGTATGGCTCGGATTTTAGGGTTGAAGACTTCATCTGACTATACATTTTTTGAAATTGAAGCTTGTCAAGCAATTAATGTTACTGGTGCTCGATATCGAGGTATGATAAAACAGTTCTAAATTTTGTGGCATTCATGTGGTTTCAGCAAGATGGTGCCACATGTCACACAGCGCATGAAACAATTCAATTACTGCTTGAGATATTTTCTGGCTGTTATTTTCTCGTTTGTATGACAAGAATTGGTCCCCTAGATCGTGTGATTTAAATCATTAGATTTCGTTTTAAGGGTTATTTAAAGTCAAAATTCTATGCCAAAAAGTCCGCAAGTACACGTGCATTGCATTGAAGGAGGAAATTCCACGCTGCTTCAAAGAAATTCAGTATGCAAATGTGCACGTGCATGCAAAATGGTAAGGGAAAATTTAGACTAAAGAGAGCGCATGTGTCAGTAAAGCCGGAAATGCCATAAAGCCCCCATTTGCCTATTCTAAACATAACACTATCCTATGAACTTTACGATTCAATAAAAATATAACAATTTAAGGAAAAAAATTTTTTATTTATTTAATTCAAATCCTGCGTTAATTTTTAATTTTCTGCATATATATATATATATATATATATGTGTGTGTGTGTGTGTGTGTGTTTAGG
>BMAW01028832.1:9134-36301 GCA_019974015.1 Nephila pilipes | reverse complement strand
ATTATCCAATAAAAAAGTTTTGGTGAAGGTGAATCAAGTAAATTTGTCAACCTGCTTTTCAGTCCTAAGTCTGAATTGACAACTTGAATTACTATTTCATATATTTTGATTTTTCTTAAGTTTCAAGTTTTAGTTCTTTTTCATTTTGAAATCATACATATATATTTTCGTTATAGATAAAATATTCGTTTAATCATTTAGTTTTTGTTATATATATACACGAATATTCAAAAAGGAAATTTACAAAATACACATTATCATTTTTTTTGTAAAGGGGCTCGGTGGCTTTGGATAACATTTCGTTTTTCATACCATTCATTTCTCTCAAAATAAATCTCTGTTTCTCTTTTTCATAAATTTTCTTATGGATTCATACTTGGCTGCATAGTATCAAAATATTCAAGTAGTAGTTTTACTGTACAGAAAAAGCATCAAACTTATTTGAATTTTTTGCAGTAAAAATGATCTTAATTTTTGGCACTGTAATGTTAAGTTTATTTTCTACTACTTTCTTAGATGTAATACAAAGTGTTATTCGTTTTGTCTTACATTTAAATACAATTAAATAATTATAATGACTCAAAAGGTAATTAATATTTTAGAAATAAAATTTTGGTCTAATATAAATGCATATTGAAGCCATTCTTTAAAAATAATGCAACAACAGTGATTTAGTACTTTGAATCTTAGCCTCCTTTTCGAAGGACGAGGATGACGCCTAAGCAGACATTGTTTTCTACTGACTTCCACACAAGACAAGCTTCAAGACTTGATAGATATAAGTGCATACGTTTCATTATCGTCTTCGGAGGCATCAGAGTCCATGACCTGATGTCTTAAATGGACTGAGGATTGGAAAGCGTGACTGAACTCGAAAACAAAAATTCAAAATGAGGGAATCATTCGATTATGATACTCATGACTTTCATACAGGTGAGATCAATGCATAAAAAATAAGATAAAAAGTGCATAAAAAAGCTATCTGATGCCACTTCTCGTCTTACATTTATGTTTAAAAATTGAGTAAAATTCTTAAAGTTTCAAATGTTTTAAAACCATTTTTTCCTTTCCCTTTTCCTTACGTGGTTTGATTTTTTCAAGAATCTTCGCATTGATGAATGGAATGTGGTAGACCGGTAATCAGTGTATTGTTATTTCATGATAAATGAAGCACAAATCGAGTCATAAATTTTTAATCTTCATTCCTTCAATATTCATGCAGAAATATGGAAGCTTCTGCACAACAAATTTATCGATTATATATTAATGTCACATTTAGAAGGAACCAGAGATTTACAGTCAACGAGTCTCGTAATTTTGAGTCACGAACAAATGATGAGTTTGATTATCACTCTCCTAATTTCCAAACGATTCCTTCGGGAAAACAGTTCGTTAAGACCCATTTTATATCCTTGAGTCCCACAACGCGATGAATTTACAGGGTCATCAGGACTCGAACCGGTGATTCGATTGAAATAAAGCCGTCCTCTATCCCGTGATAGTGACCGCTAGGTTACAGCAATCTGAATCAAAATGCAAACAAAAGTGTGCTGTTAAAATAACTATGGATGTCTGTACAAAAATTTGGATCCTTTTAGAATCTCTTAATTGGCAATTCAGGAAAATTCACTTAATTAGTATTAAAGATATAACTTATCTAGATCCTGTCACACATTGTATGGCAACACAAGAATTTTCACTACAGCGACATTTATAACCTGATTTATTAGAAGAGACTGCTTAAGGTCCGAAGAGAAATCTGAGTACAAAAGTATGTCATGACGGATGTACATTTGAGCTAAACAAGGGCGCACGCCCCTTTCCTTTTTCAAGATATGTCGTGCTAAATAGACTTGTGTAGTTATACGTGTTAACTCCTAGGAATTTGAGCCTGAATATCATAACAATTATATTAAAGTGTATATATTTGTTAAGATTAAATTTTGTTTGCTTTGCCATTTCATGATCTCTCAAGTTTTTCCTAAAACGAATGCTAAATATATAACTGATTTATAGAAGTTTCAGGAATCTTTTCATTAAGTCTCTTCTAATATTGACCATTCTGTATTCTACCAACTGAAATCAATTAACCGATTTCTCTTCGTTCATAATGCAGAGGACCAAACTTTCTGCCGGGTTGGAGATTAGAATTAAATCCTTTCGCATATTAATCTGCAGTTATTTCCTACGACTCTATTTCCCAGATATTTATTAAACAGAAGGAATATGCACCGGCTCATCTGCAATCGTAAAGAGATATAAAGATGATGGATAGTATTGTATTTCGAAAAGAATGTGTTTCAAATTATAAAAATTATTTCAGCTGTTAGATGATGGTCTCGTTACAAATTATTTAATAGATGCAGGTTCCTTTTATTATATTTCCTCACATTTAAATGGAGTCAGTATTCTAAAAATGACCAAAATATCTAAAAAAAAATTATCGCCTTGTTTTATTTCCATAGCTTTTCTTAATACTTATACATACTTTTATAGCTGTAGCTACTTTACTTAACGAGTTATTTAAATTGTCTTTAATATTTTGCTAAATCATTTCATTAAACTTCAAAATTTTCCACCTTTTTTTTTTAATTTCTTTCTTTTTCATGATACTCAAGCACTTAAAGTGCTAAGGCTTTTTATGCAATCAATATAAATATTTTAAATGTTTCTGGATGTTTTTCACAATATGTTTGATAATTTTGTGCATGGGGTCTAAGGATTTAGATAAATAGGTTTTTTTTTTTTTTAATCTTCAAAATTAGATATAGCTGTTCTTTACTGTTTTTCGTAGTGTTTGATAAAAAAAATATTATAAAACTCTGAAAAACACTTGTACAACTAAACTCATAGACAGAGTTATGAGAAACTTTTCTAGAAAACTGAGAAAAATATTTTTAAGTATTAAAGTTTTTACTAGTAGTAAGGATTTTAATATACTTAAATGCCTTGAAAAAATTACAGTTTTAAGTAATAATTTGTATGAAAATGAATTTTTATGTTTATCCCAATAGGGTGAATATAAACTTTTCAAATAAATATATAACTGGTAAAGTTTTCACAGTGTACTATGGCCCTTAAATCGTTTCAAATTTTAAAATGCATCACAGAATACTCTGACACATTTAGAAACACATTTGAGCAGCTATTTGATAAACTGAGTATAAATTTATACGATGAATAAAAAATCTTAAAATATCTAGAAAGCATTTCATAAATGTGGGCAATAAATGATAGTCTACGTTTCTCATACATCGTGGATTACATAATTCTGTTCACAATTTGAAAATAATTGCTATCAATGTAAAATATTTGTAATTTCAGCAAGCATGTTTTATTTGTTTTAGATACTGAAATGACTATAATGATTTTACAATAATCTCTTTCAATATCTTATTATATGTTCAAATATTCAATTATATATTTTTTCATGTTTATTTACGGTATATCAAACTCTAAATATTTTGAGTCATTCTATAATCGAATCAAAATATTCAACTCTTAAATATTTTGATAATTCATGTAGTTTCTATTTATGTTATTTCTAAATATGTTCCAGAGCTGTTGGTTTTGAAACTGGTAATTAAGAATCACTGTTACATAATGATGACAATACTTGATTTATTACCACCACTCACATAATTTCCAAGCTTTGCCTTGTCAGGACTAGGAGATACGAGGTTGAATTTAGCGTAGGCAACACTCATTATTCATTAAAATGACATTTGGCAGAATCAGTATATGAATGAATTCGTAAATCCTCTGCCTTGAAATTAACGATCTTAATTGCTCAAGTTTTGTTTTTTGAACAAATCATATACAAGAGTTTAGTTTCGGTCAAAAGCATGCGATTGATTGAGAAACCATGTAATACTTTAATACAATATCGTTTTCTCACTAGTTTTTCAGCAGAAAAGTAATACGTAGTAAAGTTTTTCTAGAGTGAATTTAATTTTTTATGTATGACTATTTTTTCTTTCACATTGCAATACAGGTTCGTTGGCTTCTTTCGTATCTTTGTTTGTTTCTTATTTTACTTCCTTATTTTCAAAATTTATATCAGCATATTAAAATACTTTACGAATGATTTTTGAAGAAAACGTGAAAGATGTTTTATTTTCAGTAATTGAAATAATGTGATAAACATTTTGCACACATATATAAATAAAAAACCGCAGCACAAAGAAAAAAAATTATTTTTACTGCAATCAAATGTTCACAAAATGCATATTTAGAGAAGGAGTGATTAAAATTTAGAGCCCGTAGGACACATACGAGTAGATTTTTAACCTATGTATATTGAATATTATAGTCAATAATGATAAAGTTCTCCAGATTATACTATGCATGCGCACCATTGTGGCTAGAAAACGAAAATCATTGTCTCCTTATCTCAACTCTCGATATATATTTCTAGGCATTCTTCAGCTGTTTTAGGTATCTAATATTCCATGATTCTGGAACATGCTTATTACTCACACATATTTAGTCGGCAAAAAGCTGACCAAGAAATATCTCAGGTAATCCAAAGATGTATAGGTAATATCGGAAAATGGCCTAAGGATGACCCACCAAGCACAGTAGTACCATTACCATGTGCAAATGTGAAGAAGTATGAAGCGTCACGCTTTGTAAACACGAAACTGCTTTCATTAGCTGCAAGTAGGTTAGTGTTTACAGTCATCATCTAAAGTACTCCTTACTCTGAAGGGAAGTATCATACACAACTTAAATTTTGTAATATAGAATGCTTCCAAAAATGAAAATGGAATAAAAACACAGAATAAAGACACAGAGTGTCTGCGCCTAGAAAAGAACCAAAGACCTAAATTCCCTAAAATATTCGGCTACGCCTGTGCATATTAAAATAATCAATATGTGGCAATATTAATGCTCGCAGCCTGTCATTAATGTTTTTCCAAATTCTTTAAGTCGTAGATAAGATTGAGATGATGTCGATATGAATGATGATGTTGATGATCAGAATGAGTCGTAGATAAGATTGTTTTTGAAGATCAAAACCTTCTATAACTGAGTGTAATGACTGAATGCTTCTTCAAAACAAAAACTGGTTAACAGGGCTTATCCAATCCTTCACTCTTGTACACCAATACCTAGTGCCCCACGATCATAGAACAATAATTGTAAAATTAGGATGATCCTCATTTTTGTTCTTGAATTACACTTCATCTTTGGGTAAGATGCCATTTCACATATGATTAAAGAGCACTTTATCATCCTTTCTGGAGACCCTTCCCAATTCCCAGTGACTCGTATAAAATGAGGATTTTTGATGAGAGGAATGCGCTTACCATTACACATACAAACAAGCATATACAAGCATTGACACATTCACATCGACGCGAGGCAACCAATCTAAATTAACAATTAATTAATCTACTTCTCCAAAGAGAGAAGGGAAATCACACACATCATACAAATATGTCTATTTCATAATATTATATCTTGGTTCTACTTGTCTGTTTAATAAATCTTAGGGTAAATGTTAGTCTATTATTACGTAAGAGACAGTGCTGATTGGATTATTCTGCTCTATTTGATATGAGTTTCTTCATTCGTACTATATGGATCATCTGTCTTCTTTACAATCTTTATTATCAAAATCCATAGATGAAAAATTATATTTTATCTATAGGACTGAATTCCTCATTAATACTCGTACAATAAGAGGGTCATTAACCACGGGACTGAAGTAAGTCTGAATACGTCGCAATGCCATCCCTTTGACATTCATAAATGCCTCAGTGTATGCTGTGGAGATAGTAATCGTATCTTAACTATGCATAGTGAAAGGGTGCTAGATACCTCATATGATATGAAAGAAGATACAGTAAGTTATATAAGGAACAAAGATACCATTAGAATAATTTGGGATGTTATACAATTAGTAACGAATCTTGCACCTGAGCTTGTCTTATCCTTTATTTCAAAAATGCTTAATTTTTAGCAATCACAGAGCGGTTTCCGTGTTGCTCAAGAGGTGATATATTCCGTGATATAATAATTCTTTTTCATTAATTACAGAACTTTCAAAGTTGGATAATTGTCAATAAGTTCGATTGTTATGAAATGTCGTTACAAAGATGCTCAGAGAACTATATATTAACGGCTACAAAAATTCTAGCAACCTGCAATTATTAGAAGTTTTACATGATGTCAGTTCCAGTGAAACTACACATAATATGAAGGAAATTAATAATCCTATGAGTGAAAATTTAAATTCCAGAACATTCAAAGTCGTAGAATTTTCTATAAATTCTTTGAGGACTTTGAATTGGCATTAATAAGGTGTTCAGGGAACTATGTATTGACGACAAGAATATTAAATTATTACACCCTGAATTGTTTGAAGTTTTGCATGATATCAGTTCCACAGTAAAGAAACATAATATGAAGAAAATCAGCAATCCAATTTTGAAAATTTAAATCACTTTTATTCAAAGGACAGAGAAACGTAAATACTACATTTCGAAATTATTGAACCATTCGCTTTCCAGCGAAAAAATGTAAATAAACTATTCACATGCTTTAATAACTCTTTTAGATTCTATGTAATTTGGAAGAAGATGAAGCCCCTGTTTCTGTCCGTTCGAAATCTTGTCAAGTGCGTATTTAGTAAGCCTAAACTAATATAATCAGCAAGTATTTCCCTGTTGGGTCAGTGATTCGGATCTAAGGCCATATCACGCAGAAACACGGGTTCTAGTACAATCATCGTAGTTAAACATAATCGGGCACAGTCAGTACTTGAGAGGCGATCAACGGGGAACTCCTCGTGCCTTAGGCTACTTATTCCTTTTCGCTCTTTTGACACTGTTTATAATTCTGCTCAATAGCTATTTTCCATCAGTAAGCCATTGTGCCACTTTGACGAAGATTTAAGGAACATGAGATAAATTCAAAGAAAAAAAATATTGATTTTAGGTTACTATATATTTTATTATAATGCATGTACAGCTATTTTATAAGGATTGGTTAAGTGACAGAAGGTTTCGGAGACATCTGGAATCAGTTCAGGGAGGCTGCTTGTAAATTCTGGTAAAGGACTGCCCGAGATTGCCTTTTGGCCTGCCTTTTCGTTCATCTCATCAAAGTGAAGCTGAATTATCTCAGAATTCTTGAACTGTTAAAAATATAAACATTTATGCAATTTAGGCTGTCGAAATAGTGTCAGTTGAAGAGAGTACTTACCTATTACGGGCTCTAAGAAGTCAAAATTGAAGTGTCAGTGTCGGCATGTCGGAACTTAGACACAAAGAATACCGACTATTAAGATAAAATTCAGAGATGGAAACAGTACCCGCTTTGCCGGTATAGAATCGTTTGGTCCCATTGAAAAGTAATTCGGTGTCCTGCTCTGCCGCGCCTGAAATCTGCTTCACAACTCATTACACAGAAATAATTAAATATCTCATGAACTATTCTTACTTTTTATTTTTTAATTCTTATTTAAAAGGAAGTTACTATTGTTATTTACTAATTTTAAATTTAAGTTTCTGAGCATGTGGCTGAAGCCAGTCTTCTTCAGTGACTATCTACTGGAGATAACTAATCGAGAGGTTTTAGCGATCCATTAACGCGTTCAACCTACAGTTATTAAGGGCTATTATTACCATCGTTTCAGAAAAAAAAGTCGCTGCATACTTTCTATAGAACAAAGAAAATTCCTCCGGGCTTCTTTGCATGCTTTAGACAACTGAGCCAACCAGGAATTCCATCCTGAATCAGTTATCAAGCACTTTTTCCATCTTGAATAGAGCAGCCGCATATTTATCAATAAGCAGAGGATCATGTTATTTATTTCAAAATCTTTTTTCGTCACTTTCATAAAGTTTTTAAAGTAGATTGAAATGTATTAAATCCAAGAAATTAATTTTATATTTTGTTGCTTCACATATTAAAAAAAGAAACTGCATTTGATTAAGTCATTTGTTATTTAGTGACGTACGATAATAACATTAACATTTAAAAAACATACAAATTCGTTTGTTATTTGTTACATTAGAAAAAAATATCAATTTCAATGACTATATATCTCTCACATTTTAATCTTTTATTAATTACCTAGAAGCAATTTCTATTTTAGAAAAAAATTTGCTTCCAGAGATTAAATCGAAACTGTTTTCTTTACTTAGAATCAATTGAAATATTTCCAGAGAAAAAGAAATGAAATATATTTCAGCAATTATTCTTGAGGGTTTTATCTTAGGAGCAACCACTTTTGCTATAACATTACGAACTACAGATATCAGGAAAAGGTTTCGTAAAAGGAAATAAAAGGGCTTTGAAAAGTTTTTATTCTTATGTGCGTGAGGATATTATTTTTCTTTCCGATTTTATGGTAAAATAATCTCTTGTTTCCGTGATAAAATACGATAAACACAAACAAAAATCGAAAAATTTGACATTTAATTGCTTATTGTCCATGAGACCTATTTAGTGACTAAAGAGTTTTACTTTCCAGTGAGGTTAATTAAAATAATAAATGTTTCACAGTGTTAATTTATCAAGTTTTTAGTAGCATATGACATTTAAGACATTTGCATTGAAATTTCTTGCAGGTGCTTAGTTATTTACTTAAACTTCGTTAGTAGACAATTTTTTATTTTAGATATCCAAGTTTTAATTCATAATTTGTGTAACACATTTAACAGGAAAATACTCCAATTTCTCTTATTCTTAAGAGAATGCAGAAATTCATTTCTTGAAAAAAATGAATTTCTGCATTAGTTTTTTGATACCTTATGACGTTTTAACTACATAAATTATTACTCTTAATAAACGTGCAAATTTAAAAATATTAAGAAAGTGAAATAAACAAATAAGATATGCACATTTAAATATTTCCTTTAACTTAATAGGCATCCGTTACTATTAATAGGTATGCTGAGAAACATCCCGTTTCGAGTGAACGGTAATTCTAAAGTGAAGTAGGAAAATTATTATTTTCAAGGAAAATATTTATCGTCGGTTGATAATTGTTTACATCAAATAAAAAAAAATTGAGACTTTTTCTAAAATATTAATTTAGAATAAACAATGTGCATCAATATTGTAACATAAATTATCGTGGATTAGAGCAGTAGTTTCCAACAGGGTCGGACCAGAGTGAGTTGAAGAGATATGGGGAGGGGATCTAGGTTAATTTAGCGAGTATGAGAATCAATTGCTGAACCTCTTAGGGTATTCTAGTAAGAACGTGCCGAAAAACTTGATTAATATAAAAAAAAATCATCGAACACATGTTTCAACAAATAGTTCTAAATGTCTTTTAAGCAAGATCAATCCACTTTAACAGTACGTATTAGTACTTTAGCTTTCTCCCAATATCTGGAAGAATAACAGTATACGCAATGCATCACACAGAGCACTGTAGTATATATGCGTATGTTTCGACACGATGAGGAAACCTAAAGCATGGACAAGTCATAACAGGAGTAAGGTTATGACGTTGGGCTATTCTCGATTTTTTCTTCACTAACCTTGAGGACTTGAATTGATATTCATTGCATGAAATAGCAATTTCTTCCCAACCGAAATGAAATGTGATTATGGAAATTAGAGTCAGGTAGAAATAAAGTGAAGTGAGCTAGATATGACGGTATGTATGAAAGAGGAAATTTAGACGATAGAGGTCGGGTGGGACCTGCGCCGAGTGTATGCTTTACAAACTGTAGATGATATCAAGAGTGGCTAAGGGCGATAGCGGTCACAGCGGAGTCGAGAAATCAGCCTCAACCGGAGAGATTTTGGTAAGAGAGTATTAGCTCGGTATTAGTTGAATGGGTGAATGTATCAAGGAGAGCACATATCCCTCAGAAATCATACTACAAAGCTGTCGAAAAAATAGTTATGTGAGATTTGACTAGTGTGTCCTTTTTTAGGTTATTGCTTTTTAGAGTTAGTTGTATTTGATTGAGTTATGGCACAAGAGTCGGGTAGAAGTGCAATGTCATAAGGTTCTCGCAGATACACAACCTGTTTATCCTGAGTGTAATGTTGATCCTCTGGAATTACCTACTTTTCTTCTCAAGGTTGTAGTATTGCTTTGTATTTATTGAAATAAAATGTATTCAAAAAAATTGAGGTATTGGAAGTTTTCTGCATGATTACTTTTTCTCTCGGTCATCTGAAAGTATTTTTCAGTATTCTTAAAGATGTGAAAACTCACAACTATATTACGGATTTCAAAAACGGGAGTCGGTGTTTTCCGCCCTTGCAAATGGAGGAAGTGGTAATTTTTTTGAGGAGGGAGAGGTAAGCCAAGAAAGGTACGGAATCTATGGCTTAGGCAGAATGAGTGAATTTTAGAATTTGTAAATTTTATGTGTCCGTCAGTTTTTTATAATAGTAATTACAGTTTGTCTTAATTATTATTATTTTTTTACCTCAAATTTCAATAGAAAAGAAACAAATGTTACACTTATGGATTATATATATATATATATATATATATATAATATTCAAGAAAAAATGCTTTAATTACGTTATTCATATGAAATAATGCATGAACTTATCATCTTGTTCAACATATGAGTAAGAAAGTCTCTGGAAACACTTATCAGTTCGTAAATAAATAAAGTACTTTAATTAATTTGATGTATGCATCCATTTGACATTTTTTAATAAAAATCTACATTTATAAACAAGGTATCCCCGATTAAAATAAGAAGTGCTGAAAAGCGAAATGAAAAGGATTTTTATATACATCAGCGTGAAAGCCTTGCTAAAAATGGTATGGTAGAATTAAATGCTAAAACATTCGTCAATTAACAGTGATGAAACTCTGAAAGTGTTGATGTAATGATTGGCACACATTGTGATTGGTTTTCCTATTGATCAGTACTGGCTACCACATCGATTCAAAGGCACAATTTAAATCTGAAATGTAATAAGAAATAGGTATCACCAATATTACTTGATAATGAATCATTGCCATTCGAACCACCACATGGATTCAACACGATAGGGATTCAGTCAATTTCGACATTAATGTGCTTAAAATAGCCTTTGTAAGATACATGCAGGTGTGTGCTTCTGTCCAACATAATGCCTGTCTAAATCATGAATCTCAACCATTTTAATGATGCTTTTTGCCTGATGAGGGAGTGATGATATTATGTCCCAGGTTCTCTGACCAGATAGAGATATGCCGAGAATCAGTGTCAATGCTAAATCTCGATTCATCTGTGAAAAGCACATAGCTCTATTGAAATTTGGTCCAAGATATAAGTTGTTAACATTGTACTAAACAATTTGTGCTGAAGTAAGCGAGAGGCTAACAACGGATCTTCTATTATATTGTCCTTTCGCACAAAACCTTTGGGGAAATTGTTGTCAGTGTAATTCGTGCTCCAGTGTTAGAATAAATACTATATACTGCAGCATATAGGATGTTCACATAAGAGCTGTGAATCTGCCGAATATTCAATTTTCCGGACTAGTTCTGGAATCAATTACTCGGATTTTATGAGATTTTTCAGCACACGAATAAATTATTTGATTTGTAGACATCGTTTACCAGAAACATTAGCTACCCAATTCTATCTTCGAAAGACAGACGTTTTTTACAAAATATCTTAAATCAAATTATTAACGAAAGTCACGTTATCAGAGAGCTAGCAAATCAGCGGTCCGTGGAGATGGGTCATCTGAATAAAGATTTAAACTTATATGGTACGTAAAAGTACCAAAGAACGTTCCACCATAAATCAATCGCATCATACCTTAACCTGACTCAACTTTTAACACAACTTTTCTTTTCTCATCATGTTCCGAAACAATTACACGGCTCGTTTTAAAAGTGCGTGGGCCGTCTTTTGTGAGAAAGCGATAAACATAGCCAGCAAACTTACTGAAGTGCATAGGTGTGCATTACTAAACTTAGGGAGGAAATGCGACGAGCGGAACATGCGAAATGGAAAACAGTTTATCAGCAGCAAGCCTTATATATTTGAAGCAGAAGCGTATTGCTCCAGAAAGATTGACTGCTCGGTATCTTTTGATCGCTAATAATTTAGCGCCAGCGTTATGTTGTACTTCAGGACAGTTTTTAAAATTATATTTTGGGAAAATATATTTAATTCAATAAAATGTAATTTCCCTTACTTTATAGCAGACTGTTTTTGATTTCTCTAATGAAGTTCAGGAGGATTAAATATTTCCCACGATTTGAAAGGTAAAAGTTGTAGTAGTTTTTAGCGAGAGAATTTGAATTGGTATTGAATTCATACTTATGCGTGCGCGCACACACAAATACACACATACATACGCGCGCGGGCACACATATATATATATATATAGAGAGAGAGAGAGAGATAATGCGGCCCATTCTCAGAGAGATATGTATATTTATTCACATTATTCAAGTACAACTCATTAATATCCTATATTAACCACTTGCCTATTCCTTTTAAATTTGACTATTTTATTTATTTTCACTTCTCACGGTTAAAAAGTACCTTTATGATAAGTCATCACAACGTAAGCACAACAAAATCGTAGCCTAACAAAATCGTAGCCCTTACCTTTTTCAATTATAGGCACCAACTATCTCCAAAAGTGGTAATTGACTGGAAACACCTAACCTTGTGTTGTAATGGCCGACGTCAAATGTGCGCTAATTACCCGATTATATTAAAATGTTTGCATACGATGTGCAGCAGTTAAATAATCAGACTGATGTTGCAAAATGTTTTATTTTCATTTCATACATATTTACTTATTATCACCTTTAATGTACACTCCTCCTCTACCCCTACAACGCTCCATGCAAACCTTCCATTGTTCGAAACAGTTCTGGAAGTCTTCTTCTGTCAGCTCCTTCAGGATGCGTGTCGCTTTCTCTTTCACGTCTTCAATTGATTCAAATATTGTTCCTTTTGATGTAGATTTCACCTTAGGAAGCAGATATAAGTCGTATGGCTCAACAACCGGTTAATAAGACGGATCGTTTAACTACGGGAGGCTGTACTTGGCCAGAAACCTCTTGACAGGTACTGCGGAATAACTTGTTCTTCCCCATTTCGGGTCGTTTTTTCCTTATTCTTTCACGGAGTTTAGCAGGAACGTGAAGGTAGTGATGTTAATTAATATTTGGACCTTCAGGAACCTAGTGAAAGTGCACAATCCCATAAATATCAACTAAAAATCATCAGAGTTTTGAATTTTATTTTGCTCATTCGAACTTTTTTGACTCTCAGTGAAGATGAGCTTTTCCAGTGTATGGATTGGCGCTTCGTTTCAGGATGGTAAGCAAAAAACCAACAACGATTCGTCGCACGTTATATATAATTTCTAATAAATTTGGATCATTTTCAGTGACATTAAAAGTGTCAATACAAACATTTTTCCGGGCTACTTGTTGTTCAAATGTGAGAATTTTAGGCACCATTTTCGCATATTAAAGTTGTTATGCCCAATTTGCCGTACGGATTCTTTGTCAATTCTTACAGTCTCAGCAATCGCCCGAATACTTAACCGACAGTGAGATCAAACCAGACTACCGATTTTTTCAATAATGTCCTCCGTTATGATGTGGAAGAACGTCCCAGGTGTCAATCATCTTCAATATCTTCTCAGATATCTTGAAAATGCTAGAACCATTCAGAAACATGTGCATGCGATAAGCATTCATTACCATACATTTCTTTCAATAAATTATAAATTTCAGTATTGGTTTTCCGAGTTTCAAGTTAAATTTCATAACAATTCGTTACTCTATTGTTACACTTATCATTTTCCCAGGGAAATAAAAAAAAATTACACAAATGCAAACAAAGGCAACAGCTATACCGACTTGTTCACAGAAACAACAGGCCCTGCATTTGAAAGAGGCAATTGACTTCATGTTAAGCAATTGACTTTAGCTGGCATTTGGCGCATGAATACTTGTTCTGTGGCCACGTCAGTCTCGTTATTTAAATTCAATACCTTGTATTCGGAGTGAGTTAAAGTTGAGGTTTATGGCGCAAGAACCAAATCTAATTACGCTGTGCTTAATACATATATTTGCGAAAAAAACATTAGAAAATTGAAAATCGGTAACTATTGGTTGACAAAAAGGAGAAAAATAATGAAGGATTGCTGGGAAACCCCGGGTAAATGTCATCCGTTTATACGGAAGACAATAAACCCAATGCGAAAGAAAAATATCTTTAGGGTACCTCGGAGTATCAATTCATATACTTATCTAATATGCATATTCGGGTTAAAATTAAAAAGAAAATGAAATAATTTTGATTTTGTAAAATCAGTTGGCCCTCATGCATCTGGAAAGTTGATACAATCTGAGGACTGACCACTACTTGAAACGAAGAAGTTTGTAGACAATATTATTACATACCTCTGGGGCATCTTTAACTAAATCCAGGTTACATAGTGTATAGCCGTGTTGGCCTGGTGTTCACGGTCGTGGCCTTGAGGTCGGCGTTGCTTCCGTCGAGCCCTGATCACACTAAAGGCCGATCATGTAGCTGAGCTGATGCACGTTAAAATAGTCGAGGTTCCTAATCCTCCTAATGGCGTGGTGTAGAATTTTGGAGAGGTAAATTCCGACTCAGGTGTTGTTCTCGTCACTTATGAAATTCAAAATTGCTAGGTCCGTCGCTAATATCCTTCGTATTGTGCCTTAGTGTGAAGTTTAGAAACAATCAAGTTATGATGTATGCTTAAAAACCAAACTCTCACTATTATCACCTATTTTGATTCAATTTTGCTTAAGAAATATTCAAGTTCTATTTTGAGTCTGTATAAATTCTAATATGTGCAGTAAATATTAAATGTTGGTGAGGTTAGCTAAAATTATTTTACTAGGAAATTCGGTGCACGCTTTTTGTTATATTATTGAGTTCATATTTTAAAATTTTATTCCAAGAGTAAGACATCAAACACGGAAACACTCAAAAGAACCTTTATAGTAAGGAAACCGCTTAAAAATATTTTTATCTAAAAACCTAATGGCTTTTAAATAAAAATATTAAACATTTGAAAAATATGGAAATTAGAATTATCGCAGGGTTTTTTTTTTTTGGGGGGGGGAAAGAGCTTTGCGTAAACTTATATTTAAAAAACCATTTTGATAAATTGGTTTTTCCCCCATCTTTTCTGGAAAAAATGTGAAGAAAAGAAAATGAGTTTGGAAAGTAGAAATGAGATATTTAATACTCACATCCCCCAAACGTGAAAAATGATTATTGGAGACTTGTTCATTTTTTTTCCAAAAGCTTTTACTTTATTTCTTGTAATTTCTTTATTACTTGCTTTGGGCTTCAAAGACTCAAATTTTCTCTTAATTTTCCAGCTACTCCTCACATGTGCGAGTGAAATTACAATTATATATCATTAGCAATGTTTCAAACAAAATAACGGATTTTTTAATACGGGATGCAATTACGATTTTTTTTACATTGATCTCTCTCTAAACACTTTATTCGACAAAAAAAGGGAGAAAAAATGATTATTTTACTGAAATAATTAAATTGTGATGATTTTCACATAAATAGATTAAGAAACGATCAATTCAAACGTAGAAATATTAATCATAATTATTTCCGAACTCGCAGTTTAAGTAATATTGTACTTCAGATCAAAAATTTCATAATAGGTCAATTGAAAAGTTCCCGGCCTGACACATAGATGGTGCTACTAGAATTAAATCCATATGTTTTTTAGTTAGCTCTAACCCTCAAAAGATGCGTGTATAAATGTGACAGCTGTCGGATCATTAGTTAGTGAATTATAGCATTTTGAGTGAAGCAACTTTTGTTATTGTGAAAAAAATGGATAAAAAGGAATTTCGCGTGTTGATAAAGTATTGCTTTTTGAAGGGAAAAAATACAGTTGAAGCAAAAACTTGGCTTGATGCCAAGTTTCCGGACACTGCCCAAAGAAAATCAACCATCAAGGATTGGTATGCTAAGTTTAGACGTGGTGAAATGAGCACTGAAGACGGTGAACGCAGTGGACGCCCAAAAGAGGTTGTTACCGACGAAAACATTAAAAAAAATCCACAAAATGATTTGGAATGACCGTGAAGGAAATTGAATGAAATAGCAGACACTCTAAGGATATCAATTGAACGTGTACATCATATCATTCACGAATATTTGGGTATGAGAAAGCTCTGTGCAAAGTGGGTGCCGCGCGAGCTCACTTTTGACCAAAAACAACGACGAGTTGATGATTCGGAGCAGTGTTTGAAGACGATCAAGCGTAATAAACCCGAGTTTTTGCGTCGATATGTGACAATGGATGAAACATGGCTCCATCATTTCACTCCGAAGTCAAATCGACTGTCATCGGAGTGGACTGCACACGATGAACCCGCTCCAAAGCTTGGGAAAACGCAACAGTCGGCTGCAAAGGTTATGACGTCTGTATTTTGGGATGCGCATGGAATAATTTTCATTGACTACCTTGAAAAAGGAAGGACCATCAACAGCGACTATTACTTAGCGTTATTGGACCGTTTGAAGGACGAAATCGCCGAAAAACGGCCGCATTTGAAGAAAAAGAAAGTACTGCTTCCCCAAGACAATGCACCGTTTCACAAGTCAGTGAAAACGATGGCAAAAATCCATGAATTGGGCTTCGAATTGCTTCCTCATCCACCGTATTCTCCAGATCTGGCCCTCAGCGACTATTTCCTGTTCTCAGATCTCAAAAGAATGCTTGCTGGGAAGAAAATTTCGTCGAATGAAGAGGTGATCGCCGAAACTGAGGCCTATTTTGAAGCAAAGGACAAATACTACAAAAATGGTATCGAAAAGTTGGAGGGTCGCTATAATCAGTGTATCACCCTTGAAGGGAATTATGTTGAAATAAAAAAACTAATTTTGCCAAAAAAAATGTGTTTTACTATGGTAGGCGGGGAATTTTCAATTGATCTGTTAATTAAGGAAGAAAATTTGTTATTAATCAGAAAAGATACGTTTGTTATGTATATATATCAACATTTACTACAAAGAAAAAAAACTAAATTATTACAGAATTAAAGAATAAACCAAAAGTGACGAAGATAATCTAAAGTCAAATTACAAATATTTTCATGAGTAAAATTTATAATAAAAATAAACTAAATATTTGTTAAAATGAATAAAATAAAATATTAATATTAAATAAAAACAGCCAAAAACTATCGAAAATATTACAGGCAATTTAAAAATGAAACCATATCAAAAACATATAAAGCGATTGGAAAAATACGTAATTTCAATTCATGTCATAAATCTTTTTGAAAATTAGTAGTATTAATTTTTTTTAAATTTCGATATTCATCGGCCAAGAGTCACAATCATTGGCCAAGACCCCTATATATGGTGATATGTGTGTAACATCAGAGACATATTTGTGAAAAAGAACTGGGTTCAGCGCTCACCGTCGCGGCTGGAGTACGAGTGACCAAACAAACTGTTTACAGGAGATTCATTTATGTTATTCTCTATGTTACTCTCGCAATTTGGATTCCCCTAACATCTACGCATAATAACATTTGTTTAAATTGAAGTTTGAAATACCAGTATTAGAGTTTAGAAAAGAGTGCAAATGTGATGATGAGTGAAGAATTTTGCTTTAGTCTGAACACTGATTCTCATCGCCTGACGATATGGAGAGAACATGGAATTCGTTTTTACTTAAGAAACATCAAGGTATACTGTTTCCGTTAAGGAGAATCCTGAAGTGGGAAGGTATCGTACAGGACGGCTGAAGAGAATTCTTCATTTTTGAAACGAGTTGTGTGACTGCTAAAAGATACACAGATGAAGTTATTGGTATTTTCGTTCACCTGTTCCAAGTTACTGTCATTACAGACTTCATATTTATAGATAATAAAGCTACTTGTGACTTTATCCTCTTGAGACCCGAGAAGTAACTCTTCAATATATTTATAAAATTTATAAATCAATTGTATATATATATATATAACTCTTCATAATATATATATAACTCTTCAATATATTTATAAAATTTATAAATCAATTGTATATATATATAACTCTTCATAATATATATATAACTCTTCAATATATTTATAAAATATGAATTTGAAATCCCTGGTAGAGAAAACTTTTTCTTTGTTCTGGTTTATTTTGATTCTTGCACATTGACCTTAGAATAGTTATATGAACATAAAAAGAAAATAATAGCTCAAATATGACACTAAATTTAAAAGAGCTCCCGGAATCTATCACAAACTCATAAGAAATTATGCAGAACATAATTCATTCTTTGAAGTTTAAAGAAATATGAATTTTAAGTTTGAATCATACTTACAGATAAACCTATTTTCAAGAAAGTTGAAATTACGCGTTAAGAAGGAAATTACGTTAAAGATAATTGCACCGCCATTTTATATCTTTGAACATTTTTTTAACGCGAATATGACTTAAGATACTAAAATCTCCTTTTCAAATGAAGAGAGAAAAGCATGGAAACATTTCTAAGCAATAAATGACCACTCACAAAAAAAAAATAATAATTTAATGACTTCTGGAAAAATAATGAGGTATTTGAAAAATATGGAAATGAGAATGCATATAATTTGAACAATTCGAGTAGCAATTTTTCTTTTAAATGTATTGCTCGAAAGGATACTAAAAACATCGGTGTGATAAAAAGCTCTTTCTATTTTTCTTTTAAAATAAAAACGAAAACTGAGTCGAAAATTCCTAAAGAAATATTTAGTACTGACACCCGAAACGTGAAAAATTATTGTTCTTCAACAATCTTTAATTCTCCTCCATTTAAATTCCTTATTAATTATTAAGCTTTCGTATGCGTAAAAATTCTTTTAATTTTCTAACGGCTCGATGAAAAAGAAAATGTGTAAAGACTTATATTGTTTTTATAATTTATGCCAAACCATGCAGAGTTTCTTAATTCCAAAAGTAATATTTACTAGGTGCATGTTTCTTATCAAGTACTTAATTACAAAACGAAAAGAATAAAAAAAAGTAAATGAAGAAAAAATATATTAATTTGTGATAATACGTTGTAAACACTATGATAAGGATGATAAGGTTCATTTCATTGTATTTACTAATGGTCTCCTAGTGGAGTTGTGTGGAAGTTTGGAGTGAAATTTTGCCAGTTCAGGTGTCGTATTTTACGCTTCAAAGTTCAAAATTGCGAGACCGTTCTGCTATAGCTTCCGTTGAATATGCTTCGAAATGGGAAAGATGGTCTCATGGGCTGAAAAAACTATGGCAATGATTTTTTTGGGATGCGAAAGGAGTCAAACTAGTGGATTATTCTCAAAACGAATACTATTTGAACCACCCATGTATTGCACTTTATGATCTTATATTAGTAAGTTTTATTCTTTAATTCACATTAAATTTCGTGACAAAAATATTCTGCGAGGTGTTTTTCCACAATACATGCCAAGAAAATTCATAACATAAAAAATACTTTGAACGTTTTAAATGTGGTGAAAATATTCAGTATAAGAAATATTCTGAAACAATTGTTTATTATATTTTCGACTAGAATATTTTTTTATTTTTTTACTTATATATTAACTAGAATAATTTACCGATTCAAAAATCTAAAATGTTTAATGTTCAATACGACTTTAATCATTTCAGTCTAAACAAGGAGTACGAAACATTTTAATTTAAGAGAAAATCAATAATACGGAGTGTTTACAAAATTATCTTAGCTTCTAAAAGCTGCTGCAACGAAACTAACGAAGTTACAACCTTTTTGAACAAATTAAATTAAAAACGACGCCTTAAAATTCATAAAATTATAAGTGTTCAAGGTGACTTTAGCACATCGGAAACATGAATGATATCCAGTCAGTAATAGAACTAGTTCTAACGTCTTCTAATTATGGAAACTGCTAATTAAAATCAATAACAACCTATTCGTGTAAAAAAATAATGAGTCAAAAATTTTGTTTTGTTATATGGCACAAAACACATATTAATTTGTTGCGAATAGCACTCCACATACTTAAAATTGCTTAAATATCACCTGATGGGGAATAAAAAATCATTACTAGTAAAACATGCTCAGGCGATCTCTTTGTGAAGTCAAAGTATAAAGAGAAGCAAATGTCACCTCTGACCATCTTCTAATGAGCATACTAAAATTAAAGTTGGCAAAAAGTTGTTAGTACAAGAGAGAACAAATAATATGGTACAATATTGAAAAACGTAAAGGAAGGGACGAAAAGAGAAAGTTTATAATAGTACTGAAAATCATTTTGCAGTTCTAGAAGAGAAACAGACAATAAAAATGGAGGTGTCGGAAGTAAATGGATGAACTATAAAGAGGGAATGAATCAGACTGACGATAAAGTGATGGGAAAGATCAATGTAAAAGGTAATAAGGAGTGGATATCTGAAGAAATACTCCAGTTCAATAGAGAAAGAAAATTAGGAGAAAAGCATAAATGCAAAATCAGGGAAAACGAAAATTAAAATACCAAATAGAATATCAAGAAGCTTAGAAAAAAGTTAAAGCTTTGCAGACAAGAGAATCTTTTACCAGTTGTCAGCAGAGAAAGCTCATAGAGTTAAAGATGCAGGCCATGTTAGAAAAATTTTCAAATTAAGTAAATTGAAGGAAGGAACAACTTGAAGCAATTTTAAATGTCGAACGCGGAGCAAAATGTTAACTAAAATATAATTTCTCCATTTGATGAGGAACTCAAACTTAATATTAATATGGGTGAAATTAGTGCTCAAGAAATTTCAAAGGCTATTAAAGCCCAAGAAAATAGTGAAGTATATGGAAAAGGCAACATAAATACTGAACTACTCTAAGTCATGTGTGTGATATTGAACTTTAGGCAACAAACTACACAAGCATTTTAATCTTCTGTGGTTATAGAGCAAATTCCCGTATGTTTGGGAAAAAATAATAATCATACGAATCCTTAAATTTGGAGATCTAACTAAATACTAAATATGATAAATATAGAAGAATCAGTCTACTGTCTGTTACCTTTAAAACATTTACTAGAATTATTGTTAAAAGAGTAAAATAGATAGTATACACAAAACTATTAGATCAGAACAAGCTTGGTTTAAGGGAGGGAAAGAAGGCTAAACCACATTTTTGTTCTAAGGAACTTTCTTGAACAATGTATAGAATTAAATTCAACTTTACATCAAAATCTTATAAATTTTGAGGAACCATTAAAAGTAAACTGCCACTGGGACATCTTAAGCTTCGGATTCCTATGGATTTTTTGAAAAATTGATTAATATTATTAGAAATCTATATTGGAGAAGTAGAGTTCGTTATTGTAAGCTATATTCCATCAGAGACATTTGATATCAAACCTGGAGTAAAGTAGGGATGCGTCCTCTGTGAAATGCTTTTCATAATCCAGTCTATTATAGACTGGATAGTAACTCATACTTTTGAAATATTAATCAAATTAACGCTGAGATTTCAATTCAGCACTGATATAATTTGACTCAGTTAATGATACTCTCTTCAAATTTTGCTTACACGAAAGAAAAGACGGAAGGACTGGAGAATATGGTCAATAAAGTAGAATTGAAAATAACTGAAAACGAAACAATAATAATGAAAATAAACTAAACTTAAATGCCTTTCAAACTATGTGCCTCAGAAAGATTCTTAAAATGTTCTGCCCAGATTTAAACTCGAATTTTCAGTTATAGAGCAAAACGTCTTCCCAATCTATTTCCACCCAAATTGAAGAACGACGCTGGAAAGCAATTTGATATACACTTAGAATGCCGTCAAATGATAACACAAGAATTGGTCTGACATGGACACCAGTTGGAAAGGGAGAGAGGAAAAGGCCAAGGGCCACATGTAGCGGTATGGATATAGGAGAGAGGAATTTTTTTGGATGGCCAAGTTGGGGAAGTTGTCGGGAGACATCGTTGTATGGGGTTGAATGGCATTCAGGTTTTGTTGCCTCAATGCACCTGTTTGTCGTGATGAGAATTGATGAATATTGTGAATAGAGTTCTACTTCAACAGTTTTATATGTGAGCATTGCTTTGGTTTATTCAACAGATAGAGTTAAACATCGCTATATCGCTGAAGACAAGCACAACTTATATAAGAAGGAATCGTCTTTGTGTGATGATATCATTAATAAATTTGCAAAATTTAGTTTCCTATCGTTTTGGGTAAGAGCATGTAAAACTTATTACTGGCATAGTTTGAAAATCAATCATTTTCTCAAAACTTTTCATACCATGGTATAACTGTTTATGGATACTAAAATGACACATTATAGCTACGGTGGACTGGTCGCACATAAGATTGCGGCCTTGCGTTTAATCAGTGGCCTTCAAAAAGCTCTAATTTAGAGCCCGCAATATTTTCTTTGTTTTAAAAAACAATAAAGTACTTCCCCTCAACTATTGACGAATTCAAATAAAACAACTGAAAAAAAAAATGTGGGATATTATATGGACATCGTTCGTGCTTCTGGTAATAGTTATATTGAAAATTTATAATTTTATAAACTTTAAAGTGCTATTTTTAACTTAATTAATTTAAAAAGATTGTTTCTTTTTTAGATTTTCAACGGTAGCTCTTCATATTTGGGATGTTCTTCTGTAAACACCCTGTGTAATAATAATTCAACTAGAGGTGAAAAAAAATCCACAAGTGGCAAAGTATAGAGAAAGTCAAATGAATAAAGTTAGGCCATAGGCCTTGGCATTGGACACATGTTCACTATAATATTGTAATTGATTTGTATAACTCTAGGTCGATTTGAAACGGATTCAAATCAGCCCACCAATACACACAATCAGAAACATACATATATTCATAAAGTTTCATATAATTATGAATTTAAAATTCATCGCAGAAACATTTCTGCCTGAATACTTTTATCATATCAATCAATACTGAGCTCTGATTGACATCCACTGTTTGAATAATTTTCGGGAGTGTCGAATATTTCTGTCCGCGACTCTTTCATTATGCTGACCAGTCAGTAACAGACCCACTCAAATCAGTTCTCTTCATCAATAATACAAACATTAGGAATTTCTGCTTGGTAATCAGTTTTGAATTGAATCCTTCTGCATATTAATCCTTAGCTACATTTCTACCCGAAGGATATACAATTATTTATTATTTAACATCGGAGAAAGGGTCACAATTCTCCCATACAAATATAAGCCTGATACATGATGAATGGCTCTAGATTTGGTTCATTTCGAAGACTCGTGTGTATTTTAAAAGCAGGATTTAGGGCTTGGATAGAATGGTTTTGGGATTAGTTTAATATCTTTCTCTGTCTCTTTAAATACTTTTGAGCTTAAAAAGAAATTTCAGGGTATTTCGAAGGATTTGAAAGTAGGTACTTTTAACTGAAAGGAAGAGAATTCAAATGTAAGGTTTTCTGCCTTACTTAATTTGGATGCAGGTCAAAAGGTTAGGTTATAAGTATGGTTATTATATTGCTACGCATTATTGACATAATCCAGGATTTTTTAACATAATCCAGGCCTTTGTTGTTTTGCATCCCATAAAATCTACCAGTCAAACATATGACAAATATTTTTAAGAATGTTACTTCTAATCATATATATATATATATATACATATATATATATATACATACATACATACATATATATATATATACATACATACATACATATATATATATATAATGATTGTTTTATTAAAATTACAAAATGTGACAGAGAAATTTCTAATAGGATTAAAGCTTTGGAAAAGAAAATAGGTTATTACATTAATAATATAAAATTATCTCATTTCTTTTAACTCCTAAATCTCATAAAGTTGTTATTAAATTTTTATTTGTTATTAATGGTTTTAATACTTACATTACTAAACATGCTAAAATTCTACAAAAGACTATTGATGTTATGATAAGACAGCTTCGATTAAAATTATTTACGAAGCTGTTAAATATGTTTATGATAATGAGATTTACTCAATATATTATGATATTTGAAGATTTGTTAAATTCGATAGATAAGGAAATTTAATGAATGTTCTAAATTTATTTTAAAAGGTTATAGTTTAATCATTCTATTTCTTTTGAAAAAGTTTAATTTCTTTTTAATTTAGTTTTAAAAAAATGTATTTCATATAATAATAAAAAAATATAAACAAATTAATGGCATACAACAAGATAGTACTGCTAGTAATATTCTTGTTAATATAAGTTTTAACTTCAAAGAACAAAATTTTACTTATAATTATTCTTTATTCAGATAAATCGTTGATAAAATAATTTTTCAAAATAAATTTAATACAGAATTTAATTTAGATTTTTCTTTTTACCTTTCCTATTTTTAAACTGATACAAAATAATAAATATATTAATGAAATTGAATTATTAGGTAATAAATTAAAATCTGTGAATCCAAGGATATGCAGTATTATTTATGACAAATAGGCAGTTTAAGTTCTTCTGTGAATAAAATACCTATCTCGGAAAACAATTTAAGTTTATCAATTTTAAGAAATATGTTATATTATTATATTTAAATAATATCAAATTAGTTGCTTGATCAGAAGATAATCAAAGTATTTAAAATCAAATCTTTAATGCACGCATTCAAACTGATTATCTGCTAAAATCTGTGAAATCAAATTTAAAATATGTAAGATAGAAAACCGCATAATTTTCTTTTTTCTTTTATTCGTTTGATTTTCTTAAAAAAATGTATTGCCATTAGTTTTTTTTTTTTTTTTTTTTTTTTTGTTTAAAAAACAATATTTTGTGTAGATTTAATTATAACTTGGATATAAATAGCAAAACTAGTTCATTAATTCTAAATTTGCTACATACATGTCAGTTCTAGATTTCGATAATTACTTTTAAGTGGGTCAAAATATATATTTTACGATGACATGTTTTTTCAAAATTGGTTAAATTTTGCTTGATATATCCTTAAATTTATTGAAGCACTTTTTTGAAACAATTTTTTTTTCTCTTTCTTAGGTTCATTACTGGTTCAGTTCTGATGCTTGGGTTCTTTAAAGTTTTTGCTTTTTAAAATATGTGGTCTTTTTCTTTATGTATGTTTTATTCTATTTGGATGTTGAATTTCGGTTTTATTAAATTTGCTTTTAGAAAGTTATTTCTATATACGAATATTTAATCATTAATGCATGTATAAGATTTCATAAATCTCTGACAGTATTGTATAACTTTTGTATCGATTTTGTATATTTTTAAGGGATTTTTATTTTTATTTTAATTTAATTTTCTGTTATTGCCTTATTATGTCTCTTTGAGATGTTTTTCATAATCATTTTTTAAATGTTATCTATTTTTATTTAAATATTTAATATTCAGTAATTTTTATTTTTTATTATTATATGTTTTTGTTCTCAAAAAACATTTATATTATAATAACTTAAGTTAAAATTTTGGCATTTTGCTATTTTTTTGCATAACGTATTCTTATTTGCTTCATTTTATTATATATATATATATATATATATATATAATTATGTGTGTGTGTATATATATATATATGTGTGTATATATATATATATATATGTGTGTGTGTATATATATATATATATGTGTATATATATATATATGTGTGTGCGTATGTATTATATACCGTAAGGTTTTATATTACATATACCCCATACAAAAATAATTTAGTACATTTCATTTTCTTTTCCTAACAGATACATTTTAATTGAAACCTAGAGCTTGTTTAGAATGTAAAGTATTTCCTCCTTTACAGTAATTTTTCTTCAAAAAAAATGTATAAAAAATAGTGCGCATTACTCATACGTAAAGAAAATAGTACCTAAATACGATAAACAACCTCATTTACAATATTTCCGTCTAAAATGTTCTATAGACACAGGTTTTTCACCTTGTGGTTTCACTTCAGGGCTTAGGGCAAAAATGAACATGCTAGACATATAATGAGAATAATATTAGTTTCATTAATATATAAATAAATTTGAGATAATATTATTATCGCTAATGTAAAGGGTAAGCCATAATTACATAAACTTTTTGTAAAACTATTTATTTTTTTATAATCGTTCATTTTTTTTAGAAATGAAAAAATTGGAAAATTATTCACAATTATAATTTTAAAAGTTCTATTTAACTATTTATGGCTCATAAGAATCATTCTTTTTATTGCTAAAATATTTTTTTATGTTTTTTCAAATACTAAACTTAAATTCTAAACCATCTTCTTAAGGCCATTTTTATAAAAACATTTATTTTATACAACCTTAAATTCAAACTCCTCTACATTCCGAATCTTTAAGTATCAAATATGTTTCCTGTCGCAGGAATAGTACAATCGCTCTTTCACCCTCTCCGATCGTATCTCTTCCTTACGATGGCTGGGAAGTTTAAATGCATCAAATTTTGCGTTATTTGATTTTGCTATTATAAATAAGAGGACGCTTCTTTGATCTCGTGGATGCATTATTTATCAAAATCTGATAAATAATATATTCTAAAATTAAATTTAAAATTGCAGATATTCGTGCAACGTCTAACAGAAATACAGGGTTATTCAAAATAACCCTGTAGTATCGAATAATCGGATCAAAATTGATCATTTTGAATAATCTGACATATATATATATATATTTGTACGATTTCTCAAAATATGGTGTTTTAAGATTCTGGTACACTTTCCGCAAAATCTACTTGTTCCATAGTAGTGATATTTTCCAAATTGTGAAATCAGGTTACTTTGCAGTAAACAAAATGCTTTGCTCTAGCAAATACTCACAAGTTTAAATACTTCAAAATATATACATAAAAATTATTGAAATTTAACCCATAAAATTTAAAATAATTTAAATTGGATTCAATTAAATTTCTGAAGCTATAATTTTGTTCATTGTGTAGAATATTATGATTAAAAGGACTCAGAATTTTTTTCAATATTTAAAAGCAGAAGATTTGATGAAAGTTGTACCTAAAAGTGTGGCTACTCTCTGGTGTAGAGGTTAGCAGGTTGACTGCGATCACTGCTGACCCAGGTTCTATTCCCAGTAGTTTGGAGTTCAGCATTGTGCTAGATGCGTGCCATGGATATTAGTTAGCTCATAATTAACGCCCTAGACCAAAAGCTACTAAAACGCAGATGGTTTCCATCTGATGGGACTCCCCTTCCCTATATATATATATATATATATATATATATATATATATATATATATAT
>BMAW01028824.1:0-17010 GCA_019974015.1 Nephila pilipes | reverse complement strand
TTTCATTGCATACTTAAGCTGAAAATTAAATCTAATTTCTAACTAGCACTCTTTAAAAATAGTATCCATGTAAATTGATTATTGTGATGTTCGATGTGTAATTGAAATCATATTCATTTAAATTTTGATACTTAGTTCCAGTGAAATATAAAAAAGTTAACATATTTTGAATTCTGATTTTAAATGTTATAAAAGTGTTTTTGAAAAATATTACATCATGTGTTGTGTGTATTATCAAAGTTTGAATTGTTTTAAAAAGGTTCAGGTTTCTAAAAGTTTTAACTATAAAAAAAATGTGATATTATTATACATAGATGAAATTGCTTTTTGAATTTAATCTAAAATGGATTTTAGGCCACAAATACATGTAAGAAATAACATTTTATTTTGTGTGTGTAGTAAAACAAAGTTTGTTATATTTCATTATTTCAGAATATTTTTAGTGAAATTTTTTGAAAACCACAAATTGAAAAATCTTATATTGCTACAAGGTAAACAAACTAGAAAAAATGTGCTATATAAATGAATATGACTTAAATTTTATATTCTTTTGCTTTTATTAAGAAAAATACTTGAACAATGCTTAATTAGATCTGTGTGTGGTGATTCTAAAATATTATAAGAAACATTCATGAATTTACATATTCTTAGCTCTGAATGAATAATTATTGAGAAATATTTTTAGATTTGAAATGAAGCATATTGTTGTTAAACATTACTTGAGAAATGATAAATAATATATTGATTTAAACGAAGTTGTTGCTGAAATAAGAAAATGTTATATACTTCTTATGAAATGAATATTATATGGTTTTAAATGAAAACCAACAATGCCTATGTAATGAAAGTAAAAGAAAATTTTTGAACGTTTCAATTATCAATACTATTTTAAGTTTAAAGATGTTTTGTATTTAAAAAGAATGTGTGTCTAGTTTAGATGATTTCTATAGATGAAGGTATTAATAAAGGAAGGTGGATAACACTCTAAATGATGAATAATATGTATAAGCAATAAATAATTAAAATAGAATAGCTGTTCCCAGTTTGACATGCGAACAAAAGTGTGGCAATAGCTCTTGAACCACATTTCTTCAGCTAATTCCTGGAAAAAAGGTTTGGCTTAGGAAATCATTGCAGACTACACAATAAGAAAGTAATAACAATACAAACATACTTTTGTAACTACTATATAAATTTTATTTATATTTGTAAAAGCAATTAAAAAAATAATAACTTGTATTTACGTCTGTTGACATTCCCTGTACCATGTGGAAAAATCAGAGTTTAGCTTTTTTACATGTTCATTCTTCTCACCCAGAGATGTGGAAAATTTGTAAACAACGTATTGAGCACTGTGTCAGAGTCTTGTCATCAGTGATCAAATGTAAATTGAATTTAAGAATTGTCAAATTAATCTTTTTTAAAATATTATACTTTTTTATATTGCTTTTGATTTACAAAAAATGCCACCCACATATCTCTCTGTTGTATAAGTATTTTTTTTACAGGTTCAAGAATTTGTTAGATGTTTGGGCTGCACACTACTACACACAACAAATTTATCTTTTAATTATTATTTACTATTTGAATATCTTTAAAATCAGTATGTGTTCTAAAAGAATGAAGGGATTCAAGCATAAAAAATTTCTAGATTTTAAATTTTAAAATATGAATTATTTAGGTGTAACTTGTTTTAAACATAACTCTAAATTTTGTACCTGAATTTTTCTTCTTCCGACACCCTGTAAGATAAAGGTTATGTTAGCTCCAACGCACATCCGCGTCTTGCGAGGGGAAAATTAAGAACATTTAACTTTAATTCAATAATTACCCTAAATAATAAATTAATTTTCTATTCTATCTCATTCCCTAATACGTGCAAAGAGTTCATTCTTATTTCCTGATCCTCCAAAGTATCCTCTATAATTTATTACATCACGCGCTTCCTTGAAAAGGATTAATTCTGCTTTAAAACTAATTATAAATCTACAACACCTTTTTCCCTATCTACTATATTTCCCTTGAATAACTCTGATTCTTACCACGTGCTTATGACGTTTGATGGAATTTTCCTAGTATATACAAAAGCAACGTGAAAATCTTCTTTTTTTACCAAAGCCGTTCTTTTCATACAATTGTTCGCTCTTTTTACTTAATTGATGTAACCAACTACTCTAATAAAATGATACTCACAGCTTTAAATAAAAGTGAAAATTCAATACGCCTTGACTGTATCTGATATTATGTTATTTACAAAAAGTCAGATATAGAATAATGTTAAGATGAATGGTAGGATAAGAGTTCCCCCACTGTGGAAATGTGAGATTTAAATTTTGATAACATGAGAGTGCCCGTGCCGAACAATTTACTGAATTCTGTTTTCTCCACGACCAGAATCATACCGAAACCCCGCATGAAGGCCGCCAGTAGAAATCAACAGCGATGCTAGCTCCTTTCCTTACGATACCGCTGCAATGCCGATTAAATATTTCCATCAATTTTCAAGACTTTTTTTCAATACGTATCTTTTGTGAGATGTTCCAGTCATGGCTGACCTGAATATTCTGAAACAAAACAAAGTGGACTTTAATTAGAAGCAGTGCTTCTCCCACCATGTATGTGAACTTAGAAAGAAAAAATATATTTCATCTGGGTCGGTGTCAGCTAAGGTTAAATTTCTTAGTAATTTTCAAGGATTATTAAATTTATAAAAATTAAATTAATTTCAATTAGTAATTTTTAAAATAGTATTCATGTAAATTGGATTATTTATTAACATTGCCTGGATGTGTAATTGAAACTGGTATTCATTTTAAATCTTTGATAATTTAGTTCTTGCTTTTTTTTTTTTGAAATATGTTAACATACTTGAATCCTGATTAATGTTATAAAAGTGTTTTTTGAAAATATATTACATCATGTACAGGTGTGATGACAAGTTTGAATTGTTCTAAGGCAATCTGGTTTCTAAAAAAAGTTTTAACTATAAAAAAAAATGTATATTATTATACATATAGATGAAATTGTTTTTGAATTTAATTTAAATGGATTTTTAGGCCACAGTCATATGTACAATATTTTATTTTTTTGTGTGTGTAGTAAAAAAACAAAGTTTACTTTATATTTAATATTTCAATATTTTAGTGAAACATTTTTAAACCACAAATGAAATCTTATTATTGCTACAAACAAACTAGGAAAAAAATGTGTGCTATATAAACGAATATGATTTCCAAATTTTATAACTTTGGTTTATTAAGAAAAAATATTTGAACAAATGTTTAATTAGATCTGTGGTGATATCCTAAAATATTGAAATTCATGAACTACATTTTAGTACTTGAATTGAATAACTTGCTGAGAACATTTTAGATTTGAGTTCTAGTTATATTGTTGTTAAACTACTACTTCCGAGAAAACGACAAAATAATATATATTGATTTAAATTGAAGGTTGAAAATAAAGAAACGTTACATAATTTGTTGAAACGAATATTTATATGGTTTTTTAAAACGAAAACCAACGTGTTTTTTATGTGTAAATTAAAAGCAAAAACAGTAAATTTTGAATGTTTAATTATCAATAACAATTATTTCTGCTTTCCAAAAGATGTTTTGTATTTCCAAGAATGCAGTCTAGTTTAGATGATTCTACAGATGGAATAATAATTTAAAGGAAGGTGGATAATTGACCTAAAATGATGAAGAATATGTATAAGCAATAAATAATTGGTGTAACAGGAATAGCTGTCTCCTAGCCTGATGCGAACAAAAGGTGGTGACAGTTTTGTCAACCACATTTCTTCCAGCTGAATTTTGAAAAGGCTCTGTCACGAAATCAGTTAAAAGACCAAGACAATAAGAAAGTACAAACACACAAACATTAGTCTTTTGTAACTACTATATAAATTTTATTTATATTTGTAAAAGCAATGCAAATAATAACTTGTATTTCCATGTCTAAGCTGACATTCCTAAAATTACGTGGAAAATCAGAGTTATGATTTATATATATAATATGATTTTATATATATATATATATAGTTATATATATATATATAACCAAGTATTATATATATATATATAAATCATATTTTATATATATATATATATATATATATATATATAAATATGATTTATATATATATATATATATAATATGATTTATATATATATTGTTCTATATATATATATATATATAAATCATATTTTATATATATATATATATATACACACATATGTGTTACATATATATATATGTGTGTATGTGTGTGTCTATATAAATTATTCATTCTTAATTATTTATGCGTATAATGGCGATTTGATTTGCATAAAATAAATACTTAAGTGCGGTACTCAACCTAACATCAGACCATTCACTTTTCTGGCCTTGCCACTAATCCGGCGTTTTTACACAATCAGACAAGCTTTACAGATATTTCAATAGAACAATGTAGACGATTGATTATAGCTTTAGTGATTTCACGTATTAGACTGCTTGCGAATACTTTATTCAATTTTGTACAGTAACACATATCCTCCGCAGTTTAAATGTGTTTATTACTTAGTAATATTTCAGTAAACCGTTATATGTATTTTCGATAATCCGTGTCTGTGCTCTAGTCCGATATCTTCCGGAATACTGTGAGGGCTCTGCACATACGATACATTACCGAGACAGTACTGATAGATGGATCATTTTATTAAAACTGAGAACTCTTCGGGATTAAAATGTTTTTTTAAAGTTTAAAGACATCAGTTAATGTTAAATTTAAATCTAGTCTCTTTCATAAGTATTAAATTCACTAACTCTAGATTTTCCCTTTACCCTTACACCGCCACACTCGCAGTAGCTTCAGAACTAATAAAAAGAATCATCTAGAGATGATAAATACGGCTGTACATTTATAGAGATCGGCTGTAATTCCAGTCTAATAGTTATATGTTTAGCGATAACGTGCAGAAGTTTACGTCAACCAATCAAAATAAATAATGAAGATTTTTTTAAACGTTGAAAAACCGCATATAGAGAGAAAAGACACGACACTATATATTATATATATACTATAACAAAAAAACGATGCACCAAGTAGGAGTTACCCGATTGTGATAAAATTTCGTATTCAAAAACATTTGGACGGAACATGCAAATAATTGAAATTTAGTGTCCAATCAGCAAATAGCGGGAGCAATAGCGCATCGGAACTACGCACTCAGCAGGTGTATATGATTAGCGATTCTCAATCAGATGGTCACATTTTCTGTTACATTGCGGTTTCGGATACATTTCAAAGACTGAATAAATGCCTCGCCGCAGGATTCGAACTCATTACGAGCAACTGTCAGAGTTTGAAAGAGGTCGCATCATTGGATTGAATGAGGCAGGTTGGGCAAATCGAAGAATCGCTCTTCATATGGATCGAAGCGATGAAACTATTAGAAAATGCTGTCAAGAATGAGTGGACAATGGCAGATTTCAGCGACCGGATGGAAGCGGTCGACCTAAGGCCACAGTAGATCGGGAAGAGAGAGTGATTGTCAGATCAGCTGTCACAGCGCCTGATTCTTCGTTATCAACCATCAGACAAGTGACCCACACATAAGTGTCCACCAGGACCTTTCACAGACGGTTGATAGAGCGAAATCTACGTTTGTTCGCTACGCCACCTGCCACTCACGTCTGCACACTGTCGAGCCACATTACAGTGGTGCTTGGCTCGATCCGGTTGGAATGAGGCTTACTGGGGACGTATAGTGTTTAGCGACGAATCCTGCTTCCGACTGTGTCCTGACGATCATCCAAGACGTATCTGAAGACGCCCAGGGCAGCGTGCCGATCCTGATTTTACTATTTAATGCCACGCAGGCCCTCAACCAGGAGTTATGGTCTGGGGTGCCATTTCCCTTGATAACCTGACTCCGTTGGTCGTCATTAGAGGCACACTGACAGCACAGCGGTAAGTCGAAGACATTTTGAGACCTGTTTGGCTACTGTTCCTTTTAGCAGTATCTTAACCTTATTTTTCAGCAAGTTAATGCCAGACCACATATGGGACGTGTTGCTATGAACTGTCTTACAGCTTGTCAAATGCCTCTTTGGTCAGAGATCTCTCTCTCCAATCGAGCATGTCTGGAATATGATGGGAAAGCGACTGCATCTACCAATAAAGCTTGATGACCGACAATTGGGGCAAATCTGGCAAGAAATACCTCAGCAGACCATCAATGAATGAGCAGCAATGTCATTATATGCCACGTCGTGTGGCAGCTTGCATCCAGGCTAGAAGTGGATCAACACCGTATTGAGCTCGTTAATGTGTATCTAAATAACTCTGAAATAAATCATTCAATTTTTTTCTGAAGTTTTAATCATTTTCTATTCTCTACATTTTTTTCCTATCCGCCTATTTTGGTCCCCATCGAACAACTCCTTAGAGCATTTTTTCTGTTTATATATATATATATATATATATATATTATTATTATTATTATTATTATTATTATTATGGCTTGAGCAATTTCAGTCCATCTGAGAAATTCAGACCGCCGAAGTGTTTAGTTAACTACTGAAACAAGACTTTTTTTTTGTAGAGAACTCATTTTTAACATCTGATAAGAGTGCAAACGTTATTTTTTACCTTCTTTCCATTCTTTAATTGAAACTTTCTACTGATTTTCTTAATTTGAGAGAAATATAAAAATATATACAATACTCTCTCTGCAATTCGTGGTTGTTTAAGTGAAAATTATTTAAGCTTGATGTAAAAAAAAGTTCCATTTTCTTTGTTATAAAACAACTTAATTTCCTTAATGTTTGATTGAGGACGCGAATTTGCTTCCACCTCACTTTTATAGCACAAACATTTGTTTCTCGTTATTATTACATAAAATAAACTTGTCTTAATGATTAGCCTGTCTGATTGTTTTACTCGTTAAGTCTCAATGGAACACATCCTAAACGGGTTCGAAACAATTTTCAAGTATTTGTAGAGTAAAAATACCATTAAAGACTGAAACTCCTTACCAATAAATTTCGTTTCCATTTATTATAGAGTATTCGCTATTTGGAAAAGCAAGAAATTCTGTTGTGATGATAGGATATTGGCGATTTTTACTTTTCTAACCTTGGGAACTTTATAATAATTTGAATATCATAAAATTACAATTTCTTCCCTACCAAAATGAAGCATAATTAGATAAATTAGATGATGATAGAAGTGAAATGATATGGATATAACGATATATAAATGAAATAGATTGAAAGGAAAATAAGCGGAGATAGAGGATAACGGCCTGCTGCTAGGGATATATAATTTGGTTTGAAGCTTGTTAGTTAGTTTTGTGGATTGAAACAAATTCTATTTGAAGTATTAAGGTAATAAACGGCTGTTTATAATAAGTGATTGAATTCTACGAGTGAAATGATGAGCTAAGAATTTATTAGTTTATCTTAATTTATAATTGGTAAGTTCATTGAAATTCGAGAAAAAGCGATTTTAACTATCCTGGAGTTCAGTCATTATTCTTAATACATTTTATTCAGATATGGCACAAGACAAAGTAATAAAAGGTACAAAATTTCTAAAGGAAAATAGCTAAAATTTTCTTTTAATGTGCAACATTCTTTTCTTTGCCCTACATCAATAATGCTATTAACTGTTACAATTTTTATTGCTTAGCACGTTACGGAGCATCAGATATAGTATATCCGTATGTTTAATGTCAAGGTTATGAACGATATAATATCCAGGAGAATACAAAGTAAATGATAATTCCCACACGATTCTTACGTGTGGAATGCTGACTCATATCAGAAACAAACCCTCGGCTAGGGATTCCTGGCTCTTCCATTAGGTTATAGTGAAACTAGTTCTGCTGTTGTACCCCTGCTCAAACTTGCACATCACGCCTCGATTGGATTTTAAGGCAAAGTTAAATTTTAGTCATAGAACTTAACATGATGCTTTTGGAAAGTCTTTTATCATGAAAATATAATACAAATATTTTCACTCGGATTTCATGTACATGTACGAAAGCAATTGCATATTACTTTCGAATTGAATGCAATGTAGCCGTTCAAATAGTAGTCCTGCTGCAATTTAACATTATTTATTTAAGTTGCTGGTATCTTGAAAGTAGATACAAATTAAAGTTAAGCGAACATAATTAGAAGCTGAATTAGACATCCCAAGCCCCCCGTATAATTAAACAAAAAAAAAACAAATAAAACCAAATATATATATATTTCAAGGTATTCCTGCCGCATTGTTTGCAATTGAGAATGCTCAAAGAGTTTTCCCGCAATTTATAAATGGTTGATCTAGTCTCCTCATCTTATCCCGTCATATTACTCAATTTAACAGGTACCGTTACACTAATGTTCCACTTACTTTGTTTGATACTAATAAAATGCTAAATAAAATAAATGAAATAGTGTAACCCTCGCGATATGTACATTATTAAATAAATAAATCAAAATTTGCAAATATGTAACAGGAATGTAGAATGGAGTCTTGTTACCTACTCGCATTTTAGAGATAGGTTATAATTGAAGACATTTATTTTATAAAAATAAAATAAATGCCCATTTTATAAAAATAAACTTCCAATAGCATCATTCCTTTTATTTTTACTTTAATTTCTATTGCGCGTACCACGCATGAGTTTATATAATGACTCTTAATTATAAAGACAACAGCACCAAATTTTTTTAGATAGTTTCTTGAAGCAAAGGAAGACATAAGTTCTTTGGGGAAATTCGCACTTACCTTTTTTTTTATTTTCTAGCTGTTTCACCAAAAATAAATTACTATAAGTGAACCTCATATTTTTTTTGCAAAAACATATTTATATTAATATAAAACTTATTAAAAACTATTTATTTTAGAGAGGGTAATTCGAACGTAATTTTGTTTAATTTCATCATGCTTCCAGAGCTCGTATCAGCATTCATTCAGTTACCATGGCAACCACTAACGCTTTCTCCCTCACCGGATCATTCCGGAAAGATGAACGCCCATCCATCAATGTCCGAATCGTCCAGAGGGGGAAGTCCGGACAACGGGCCCAATAAGCTATGTTAAAACGTTTCGAAAGCTAATTGCCCAGGTGGCGCATTTCGCACAATCGTCGGACGCTTTGGGTCGTTATCACCAGAATTCTTCCCCACGTACACGTGTGTAACGCCCCGGATACCGTGGTTGTTTAAATAAGTCAGATTTCGTAAAAACACATGCCGAATATTGTAATTCTGCAAAAATTTTCAAAATAATGTGCGCATGTAATTGATTCTTCAAGTGAATCAAGACATCTTTCATGTACGCATGGCGAGGCTCTCAAAGAACTTTCGAAAAACTTACGAGATAGTAAGAAATTCGGGCACACACATTTTGGAAGTCATGTAATGGGCCTTTAGATTATATAAGTTTAAGGTGAAAGACAACAGATATGAAATTTTGTATATAATATATACACATTCTATACTCTCTATATACATATTCTTTACTCTATGAGAATAAGATAAATTGCTTCACATAGAGTTCAGACACTTCTATACAACTATCAATAATATTCAAGATAATTGTTTAAATGCTTCCCCGAATTCTTATGAAAATAAACAAGATAATTTTTTCCTGAATATTTCTAAACACGATACTATTTATTTTTTTTTAAATTTACATTCTGTTTGCATAAATTTCAAAAAAAAAAAAAAAAAAAAAAAAAAAAAAAAACCTCCGCTTAATACTTAACTTATTTGTTCTTCGGTACTGAGGTAATTGAATTCTTGGTATTTTCGAGTGTTCTGGAACACAGAAATTTCAAGACTCTGGAGAAGTATTTTTTTAGCATAGCATTGACAGTTTTTATTTTTTAAACTTCTGAAATTGCTTAAATTCGAAATTATACGAAAATGAAACGAACAGAAGTTGGTACTGTTCAAGTTTGTTACTTAATACCCAATTATGTTCCAAAAATATCTTGCGTTTCTGACTGATCACTGGAGCAGAATAATTTTTTTGTATTCTACTGTTTCTTAATTTCTTAATATGTCAGACACAGTCAAATAATGAATTTATGCAAAACGACAGCTTCGATTCCTAGTTATATTGTCCATTAAAATTTCTCGTGATCAGTCGACGTATCTCTCAGCACCACGAAAAGTGGAATATCCTTCGGAATTTACTGGATGGAAAGATATCGTTTATTGTGCAAACATTTATCCAATGCTTTTATATTATTAACAGATACAGTTAGATTTTATTTACGCTGAATTGATATAGATGTGAAAGTAATTAGAGAAAGTTGGTACAGCCAAGTTGATCGTTATCTTAAAATAAATTTGATAATGTAATTTAATACTTGTGTAAAAGTGTTCAAAGCCACAAAAACATATTAAATTGATATCGTAATCATTTCGCATTATTTCATATGTTTCGCTATGAAAATTTCGTTCTTTAAAACAAAAACTTATTATTCCTCTCGGTTCCGATTATGACTCCATTACGACAGACACTCAAAAAGTATGTTAATCGCTCTTTAATCCGATACTTTAGAGACCACGGCTGTGCTGGAATAGCAGTTTTGCTGGATTATCCAAAGTTAATATAGTTTTAAAGGAGACAATAAAGATAATACACTCTAGATAAAACTTTTAACGATTAAAATTTATATTTAATTTGCTTGTGCGCGCATTTGGAACACGAATAGATGATATAATTATGTGACAAAGAGAGAATTCCATGATTTTAGCAAATACTAAGTGGAATTCCCCCATATTACGTTAGTTTAATTCCATATTCTTGTACTGATGAAAATTGCAGCACAAAAAATTAGTTAATATAGTACAATGATAGTTAAAGCAGGTTGTGATGAATTACAAAACATCTTCATGGAAGTTACCAAACTGACTGTATCAGAATGTTTAAAAATCTTCCGGGCACCTCGACGAAAGCAACAATTTATTAAAAAAAACCTTTAAAAGAAATTCACAAAAAATATTAGGAGATGATCTGAATATCTAAAAGAAATGGGAATCATTTTTAGGAGTGCAAGACAAAGCAGTCCGCTTTACCATAGTTACCGGCTTGTATGCATGCTGGTAGCTTCAAAAGAGGCCAAAGGCTTACGTTTATTGGTTTTATCAACATTTGAAGAACACCCACTTGGCTATGAGAACATTTTACCGCACACTACTCTGTATGTTTATAGTTGTAACATTGCGCAAACGATATCTTTAACCCGCTGGAAAACGTGGAACACTCTATTAAAATGGAAACTGAGCATTACGATAAATGCTGAATGAAATTATGAATAGCTCTATGTCGTAACCTGGTGTTCAAGGTCAACTAACTCACGAATCCACTTCGAAAGCAAACACCTCGATCGGTGCCGAATTATAGAACGTGTCGAACCATCGAGTGCTCTATTAATGAACGATTATTATATCCTAACAAAAGCCTAATATAAACTAATGCATCCTTTCACCCGTACACTTCGTTTTTTCTCTTGTACGCTAATATTGCAAATGCCCAAATTCTGTTATATGAGTCATAAACATTTACGCCAAGTACAATTCGAAAATATTTTTGTCTGAGTAGACACGAACGATTTCATAATTAAAGTTTCTGACACACTCTAACAAAGTCTTATTTCTGAAAAATACCCTTGAAAAAACTTTATAAGTTTTCAAAAGGTCTTTAGAAACATTTTTTTAAGAAAATCTTAAGCAAAATATAATAAAATAAATTTGGGTTACAAAAAAAAATATATATCCACCTTCGGGGCAATATATATTCTTAGATGGCACCAAGGGTATTAATAAGCTGCTACGTTTCTTATCAGGAGTTCGGAAAGGGAATCGAATTCAAAAATGAATGATTTATTTAACGGGATCAAACATTGTGGTACTTATTGGAAAGACGAGAGGCAACGTTTTAGTAAATGGAGAGAAATAAGCCTCATTCTTCTCTGAACTGGGTGATTTTAGATACAAATTTTCTTTCTAACTTCACTTTGGGATTTCTGTCAAGCATTATAAATTTCAATAAAGATAGTCCCTGTGAGACAAACATAGTACTTAGGCAAAAACTATTGCCTTTAATGCGGTAAAAGATGAACGAATTTGTGGATTATGCATGAAATATTAGTTTACTAAATGAGACAAAAACTTTCAAAAGGGAGCAGATCATAAATAGAATTTGAGAGGACAAAACAATTGCTGAAGGGAAGAATTTCACCCCTTTTTTTAAACTTTCTTCTCCTTTATAGCTCCCAATCACTTTTTTGTCGGGCTTTTCTGAGGGATCTTTGAAACTGAAAACATTTTTTTTTGTTTTCGTCTAAATAACTTTATTTTGTCCCCAATGTTTTCCAATGAAAATATAGGCTAAAAGAGTTTTTTAAACATTCTAATTTTTTAGTTCAATAGCAGTTTTTGAGGAGTGTTGATGACATTTATGATACATTTGAGGAATACAAATGAATCTTTATAGCGACCACTCAAAAGGGTTTTAACCACCTCTTCACATGGGTTTTTTTAATGTTTCAGTTGGTCGTTGACTGTTTTTTAAATACCCATTACAGCACTGAAATGGATTTTTTTGAGCAAAAACTTTATTTTTGGTTGAAATATGAATCCTATAAGTTACAGTTTTATACATTATATGAAACTTAAACTGCAATGGAATACATTAAAATAATAAAGAAGGCATATTAAATTATAAGCACTTCTGAGCTTCTAAAATGCGATTAAATTAAATAAAAATTATAATAAAATTAAATAAGTAATAAAACAGTTTATTAAACTTATTCAGAAATCAGAACATATCAGGAGTTTGACGAAATGGTTTTGAATTTACCATATTCAGCTCTTTTGCAGATTTAATGTTAAGCAAATATTTAACATAACAATGGATAATACTAATCTTATCCGCATTCTTAATCTGTTTTCGCTTCTGAATAAGAACTTACTTACTACAATAAAAGTAAGACATTTCAAATACAGCTTATCACAAACAACTTGACCAAGCAACAATTAAATCAAACTCCTTCACAGTCCAAACAGCTAGCATGCCAAGGTTTCCAACAGTACACATTAAGGTATGTGCCTATCTTCGGAGTATTTTCTTTCTTTCAAATAATTTTTTTATAAAACACTTATATTTTTAGTTACAATAATCAATAAAAAGGTAAATTCCAAAGTAATTTCCATGAACTTTTTATTTATTTTTTTATATATATATTTTTTGGCCATACTTGGTTTTACAAAAAAAAATATATATCTTTTTTAAATGAAAGTAACTCCAAAACAAATAGTTATGTATTTAAAAGCTATGCTTAAGATTCACAACATACCTAGATAAGTACAGAACACTGCGGTAAAATTTCGTTTGAAAGTATGAAATGTTTTTTTAAAAAAATTAAGTTTTTCTAATCAAAAAAAAATTAAAATCGCAGTTTTTCAGAAAATTCAAATAAAGATTTTGTTCCTAAAAAGATTATATACTTACATTAATGCATTAACTGACTATTCTAGAAACAAATGTAAACCATTTTTAAATAGTAAATATGTTGCCTTTATTGAAAAGTAATAAAGAAACTTTAAGCAACTTTCACGAAACGGTGATTTTTGGATAGGTACATACCTAAATAATGTCTGTCGAATTAAATTAGAAGAAAGTGCATAATCAATATAAACGGAATAATACAAAAAATTAACTTTGAATCAACAAATACACAGAGCAATCTGAGGTTCAAAAAATATTTCTTTTATTTTTATGCGAAAGCTATTAATCACTTAACATTCATATATTTATTTCTAACTATTTACTATACCTTTTTTAAATACTTTTTAACATCATCGTTAATCCCATCTTGATAAATCAAACTATTTCTTCTGTACATTCTGCATAATACACTGGTATTCTTATGACAAAATGTCTCTTGCATTGAGCGATTTTGTCCCCCTCCCCTTTCCAGATTCAAATCTCCTTAATTAATACTTTTTGATGGCGTATTACTTTAAAAATTTTGTTTTCAAACTGAAAGATTTATAGATAGGGATTTATAAATAAAGATTCTGAAACCTCTCCAAATATCTTCCGACTTCATTTTCAACCAATTTCCATTCAGATACGCAATTCTGGAGCTAAACCAATTCTTTTTTTACAGATTTTGTCCTTTTTTCTCTTAACCGATTTCTTCAGATCGTGATACGAATATTTTCTTCGTGGTTGTGCACGGGAATTGAATTGTTGGATTTTTTTTAACTTCAGGATGGCCAAATTTTTCATTAGTAAATTCTAATACTTTTAACCTTAATGACATACACAATGTTTGAAAATGTAAATTATGGAAGAACTGATCTAATGAATCAACAACTGACAAAATTTCCAAGTTCAGTTGTTGCATAATTTTTTTCTTGTGGTCTTAAGCTTTTAGAAAAATATGCTACAGGAAGTAAATTATTAGAGATCATAATTTTCTGGCTGTTTGCAATACTTTATGTTATCAACAAACAAATGAATAGGTACATTAGGATGAAATAATTGTAGTACAGGTTTGTTTAAGTTATTCAAAATACTCCAGTTATTTTTCAACCCATTGCGAGGGAACATCTTTCTTGTTTATAAAGGATTTCTAAGAATAGCATAATTTTTTAATAAATTCGTGATGCGCATTAACTAAGTCAAAAAAGCTTTGCAATTATTTTACATTTTTTTGGAGGTCTTAATTTTTAATGCTTTTCATATTTCGATCATTTGGAGTGATCTGGCCTCATTTTACTTCATAACTCAAAAGATTAATTTGTTTTTTAACAAAACTACATTTCTCTTTTTCCAATTTAATGTTTTCTTTTTCACAAATTTCAAATATTCTTTTTTTGTGGGTTTAACATGTTCATCTTCAGAAAAGGAGAATAATATCAAATCATCAAAGTAATTACAATCAAAATCAACTCCATATTGATGCGAAATTCTTCAAATAGTTCTATTAAATATTTCAGGGCCAGTTTTAAATCCAAAAGGTAATTTTAAACATTCAAAAACCCAAAGTTGTTGCAATTTTTCAGCGTCATCGTCATGAATTGGAATGTGCCAATACCCTGGAGTAAAATTCTAGTGGGTAAAAATATTTTGCCTTACTTAACTTATCCAACAAACTATCAATTCTGGCTAAAGACTCTGCGTCAATTTTCCATAATGAATTTAAACGCCTAAAATCAATACATAACCGTGTCGTTTTATTCTCTGATTTTTATAAGCCAATGTTAATTGGATGGAATACGGTTTGTTACTTTCCCGCGTTATGCCTGTTTGCAATAACTCATCAACGTGTTTTTTTTATTTCTAATTCATCAGTTTTAGAAGTTCTACATGCTCTCAATGAAACAGGTAGATCTGAACTCTATTCAATATGTACAGATTTCTTGTTAATGCATTCCACATCTGTTTTACCCTTAGGAAATATACGGTTATACGGAATTATAATAACACTTACTATTTTATTTTACATTTTACTTTATTCTTATTTTAACTGATGTAAGAGATATTATCCTTACATTTGTTCCCATTAACAATTAAGTTGGAATTTCAATGTAAACTAAAGGTACAGCATTGATTAATTCTAGGTTTAATTTTAATTATGGTCATATGCACACATAATTTTAAATTATAATCATATGTAAACAGTCAATTACTTAATAAGTATTCTAAATTCATTGAGCCCTTTTAAAATGTTTGATAAATCAGTGTTGATTACATACAATGTGATGGTTTTACATATTTCACCTATCTTTATATTTAAATGATATATTTTATTGGACAGTGTTGTTCCTCTCTTTTGTCGTATGATAAGATCTTCATTTGTTAATTGTGTCATAAGGTTGTGTTGCTTAACCAAACTCAGACTTATTATCGATATTGTTGATCATGTGTCGATAACGCTCTCCAATGATTTAAAAACAGGTCGTAATCTATTATTACAATTATTTTTTCTTACATGTTTTCTGGTGTTTATGTATACAAGCATCATTAAATACTAGATTTTATATTAAATGTGAATTGCGTGCCATAGTATTTTCCCTATATTTATTCTTTATGATTATATATAAATCATAATTCCTTGATTTTACATTTGAAGAAAAGAAGAGGAAGAAGCCAAAGTAATCATTTTGGTGTAAATAAGCTGCATATTCTTGTGAATCGTTTTTAATGTATCTTATGCATATAAATCTTCCCATATTTTCAATATTTAAGTAATGTCAAGGTTGTAACACATGGATCAATAACTCCCGAGGCTAACATTGAAAACAACATTTTTTTTGCAAATTTTTTTTTTATTCATCAACATAACACCTTTTGTTAATCACCCTTTAGGGTGATACAATCGTTCCAACGCTTTTTCAAATCTTTTTTCTTTATTTTATTTTATTTTATTTTTTATTATTACTATTTTTTTCCCCTCAAAATTTTTTTTTTTTTTTTTTTTTTTTTTTTTTCTGCAAGAAATCTTTTTTTATTGGTGAGTAAATAGCGATAAACAGCTTTCTGAATCATCGACTCGTTGCTGTTTTTGTACCATCGAAAGCAATCCCGGCACCCACTTGGAAAAAACCTTTTTCACTTCACTTCAAAAACCTTTTTCAGTAAATACACTTCCATATGATATCTGTGTCATCTCAGCAATCTCACGGAGCTTCACTTTACGATCTTTCATTATAATTTTTGTCACTTCACTCACATTTTCCGGTGTAACGGCTTCCACAGGTCTACCCGAGCGTTCCGCGTCATTTGTGTCGGTACGACCACGTTTAAACTCGGCAAACCACCGACAAATCGTTGCTTTTGATGGACAAGAGTCCGGGTAACATTTTTCAATCCATTGTTTCGCTTGAACGGTGTTTTTACCCATTAAAAAACAATGTTTTATCAGAACACGAAACTCGGTTTTTTCCATTTTTTAAACAAACTACAAAACGACTTTACTCCAACCTCGATAACTCAGCTGTTTC
>BMAW01028820.1:0-12403 GCA_019974015.1 Nephila pilipes | reverse complement strand
TTTTTTTCCCTCCACTTTGTTTTCGTAATATGTTTACTTCTTTGTGTTGTTTTGGATTCGAATGCATATTTCAATTTCCTCCATTAGGAAATGGATAAATTTCGTCAAAAAAAAAAAAAAAAAAAAAAAAAGAACTTGCATTCCTTATCTTATTCTCTCTGTAAAATGACAGCCATCTGTTATCATTTATTTGATTGTTTATTAGGGCTCTCTGAACTCTTAACAATTCGATATGCGATAAAACTTGAATTTTTTAGAACAATATAACTTAGCAATGAGGCAAAGCAGAGAACTGAAAATCTTTCCTTATAATACTCATAATATATATGATTATTATGTGGTAAAAGTTTCAAATTTTCGTATAATTTTACTTTAAATACTAAAAAGTCAAATTATTACTTTAAATAATTTTATTTTTAAAATTTAATTAAATAATATGTAATTTTAAAAAATAAGATATAATTTTTTTAAAAAAATAGAGAAATATAAAAATAGCAATAAAAAAAATTGTACACTTTTTAAAACTATACGAAAATCAATACTTTACTGTGCGCAGGATTCTGAAGTACAGTATTGATCAAATGTAATGTTATTTGGAAGAAGAATGTTCAGTTTTGAAGTTATATATTCCTTAAAAAAATTATTGAAAAAAGAACCCTTTTTTAAATACAATTGGAGGTTTATTTAAAAACTACTTGAATTTGAAGACAGATTAACGTTATTTTGGTAATTTGTTGAAACTATTGGTTGCTGCCTACTGTTACGTGGAACCGAAACATTGATTCATAGGTCAGTTGTGATTCGGTACTCATTGGCTGCCAAATCAAAATTTGATTGATGCCGCATCGAGTTGTCACCGTAGATGAGACCTGGATTCATCTTTACGCACTGGAAATAAAGCAAAAATTAAAACGTTGGATTGCTTCCGGTGAATCTTTTCCATAAAAGGCAAAGAGGGTCTAGTCGGCCGGAAAAGTTATGACAAAGAATTTTTGAGGTGCGAAAATTATCATAATTACGAATACGATAAACTGAGGCTTTGACATCTGTGTATTGAGTCATGATGCTTACAAAAAAACAAACTATTTTACGAGACTCTCTCTTTCACAAACTCTTAGAATTTCTAATTGAACGATCCTCATATTGAAAAAAGTTACGAAACTTTTAGAAAATTAGATTCAAATTCGTATAAAAAATGCCTCGCCACAGGATTGGAGCTCATTACGAGTAACTGTCAGAGTTTGAAAGAAGTCGTATCATTGGATTGAAAGAGGTAGGTTGGGCAAATCGGAGAACCGCTCGTCACATGGGTCGAAGCGATGCGGCGATTGTAAGATGCTGACAAGAATGGGTGGCCAATGGCAGATTTCTACGTCATGATGGTAGTGGTCGACCTAGGACCACAGCAGATCGGGAGGACAGAGTGATTGTCCGATCAGCCGTCACAGCGCCTGATTCATCGTTATCAACTATCAGACGTGCGACCCGCACACGAGTGTCCACTATGACCATTCACAGAAGGCTGATAGAGTGATATCTACGCTCTCACCGACCGCTACGCCACTCACGCCTGCACACTGTCGAGCCAGATTACCATGGTGCTTGGCTCCATCAGGTGGGAAAGATGCTGACTGGGGCCGTAAAGTGTTTAGTGACGAGTCTCGCTTCCAACTGTGTCCTGACTATCATCGAAGACGTGTCTGCAGACGCCCAGGGTTGATCCTGCTTTCACTGTTGCACGCCACACAGGCCCTCATCCAGGAGTTATGGTCTGGGGTCCCATTTCCATTGATAGCCGGACGCCTTTGGTCGTCCTTAGAGACACACTTACAGCACAGCGGCACGTCGACGACATTCTAAGACCTGTTTTGCTAACATTTCTTTTGCAGTACCCTAACTTCATTTTTCAGCAAGATAATGCCAGACTACATACGGCACGTGTTGCTTAGAACTGTCTCACAGCTTGTCAAACACTTCCTGGGCCAGCCAGATCTCTCTCCAATCGAGCATGTCTGGGATAGGATGGGAAGGCGACTGCATCTACCAATGTATGTTGCCCGACAATTGGAGCAAATTTGGCATGAAATACCGCAGACCAACAGGACGTCGTGTGGCAGCTTGAATCCAGGCTAGAGGTGGGTCAACACCTTATTGAGCTCGTTACTTTGTAACTATGTAAAAATTGAAATAAATCATTCAATTTTTCTGAAATCTTAATCATTTTTTATTCTGTACACAATTTTCCTATCCACCAATTTTTGTCTTCATTGGACAAATCCTTCTCGGTGCGTTTTTTTTTTTTTATAGGGTGTATTTTTTAGCTTCTACTTCAACGGAATAATGTAAGGTATCAATACTAAACAATAAATTTTTTGTAGTTTTATTTATTCCAGGTGTTTGACTCTTAAATTTTATTCAATAATACATGGGCTTCCCTATTCGTATGCATTTTTATTTGTGATTTTTCAGTCATCCGAAATAGCCCCCGTATTGCTTCTAGTGAAACGTTAATACAACCAACCAATTAGTAATCCGACGTTTTCTGTCAACCGGTGGGTCCGAAATCTGCTGGATTACCCAGAATTAACTGTAAATATATATGTCTTTTTTATTCCCAAAAAGTATAAATTATTTTAATTTTCTATATGTTTCTCATAAAAAAAAATATGAAAAATCCCAATGTCTATTTCTGTACACTGAACTTTCTATTTTCGAATTTCTGCATATAGATGATTCGATTGTAATTCTTTTTATTTACACCAGTGATCTTCGAACTTTTATCGACTCACGGATTCTTTAGAACAGTAAGGAATTTTCGAGGAACCCCATCCCTTATTTAGGATAATATATCTTAAAATGGTATTTAAAGTAAATCAATATGTTTATGAATACATTATATAAATTTTTTTTTGAAAAGTATTGTATGTTTTTATTAAAAAAATATTTGATATAAAATTAATGTAATTTACTCATTAATAGCAGGAACACGTGCTCCAGGTGTCGCCTAACATTGCATTATATTTAGTGACTGGTGTGTGCTTGCCTTTTTTACTCTTATGTCAATGTCTAACTCTAACGTTGCTATCTGCAGAACCATATTGTATATACTGAATATAGTTTGTTTCTATATTTTGAATTTTTTTGCCTAAAACATTAAAAAAAGTTTTTCACTGAACTCTAAACAGCAGCTCGTCTTTAAATAACCGCCATCGTAAAACTGCGCCTACACATCGACTGAACAATTGAAAATTCGAAGTTACTTTTCCATGCACGTCACTGCTGACGTCTCGTTACGGACGTCGGCAATCCACACACGAAGCTTCTGATTAATTTTCAATGATAACTAAATCTATTATTTTCTTGGTTAATAAACTCTAGTCACCCGGTGTGAGTGTTTTATAATTTTCCTTTCGAGTTTTTATTTTAACTCGCAAAATCCCGGATTTGATGTGCCGGTACTTTGGAGTTGCACGGGACACAATTTGAAGCCCATTAACTGGACGCATAATTTTTTTTAAAGCTATCAAATAGTAATACAGGAATCCCTTGATTAGTGTGGTTAAGAGTACCAGGTTGTGTGTGTACCTAATAATGATACTTTAATTACTTTATTGAATTTTAAAAGTACTTTTTTGGGTACCTTTGAATTGAATATGAACATGATTTTTCAGATATATGTGCTTTCAGGTACCATTTTTAAAAATAGTATTCCTTAAATGTACAAAATATTTTATTCCCCACATAGCAAACAAAGCACAAAATATAGAGAACCAACTTTATTAACGATATTACTATATATTTTCTTTGAAAAATTCTTTACAATTCTGGAAATTTTAATTTTTTCTCTTTTTTTCATACAAAAAGCTGTTTTTTTTAAATTCAAGTATTACTTTGAAAAAAATATTTTTGTCTCACTTTATGCATAGGTACGCTTTATAGAAGCATAAAAATATTTGGAACCATATTGTATAATTCTTTTCTTCAAAATAGCGTGAGTGAGTGAGGGAATGTAAAGCTTATTGGTGCAAGTCAGGTGAGGCTATGCTGCTCCAAACAAGATTTAACTGTGATCTAGACGTGAAGAAATTGAAGAAAAGACAAAAATTAGTTGACAAGAAGAGTCGAAAATAAAGAAGGATCGCCAGGGAATCCCGGCAGTGCGTCATCCAGTAAACCCTATAAAGACAGTAAACCCCATAGGAAGGAAAAAGATCACTAGGGTGCCTCGGAGTCACACTCGTACTTACCTGAAGAAGGCAAGTCCCTGAGGTCACCTGATACAATTCCCAGGGGCAGGGTGCTCGGCTGTATCATTTTTATTATTCTATAGAATGATTAAAATATCATTATTTGGTCCACACAAAAATCCAAGATCAGGCAATAAATTGAAAAGAAATGCATCACAAAAACGAGGAGTCTAAGATATGGTATCCCACAATTCCGTCTTATGTCCCGGTGCCCTTATTGAATTCTTTGAGATGTATCGCATCATTCAAAATCGCAATAATGAAATTTAATAAGAAATGGAAATAATTATGAATCCTCAAAAATTCAATGCTTCCAAAGATTTGCGCCGTTAAAAAAAATGTGTATTTATCAAAACTTATATACCGCAGACTTCAAGGAATGGTACAAAAGAGTTGTTACGCATTGGATTATAAAATTGCGCACGCTTGCATTTTTTCAAATACGCGCTAATCAAGCGTTTCCTGTAAATTCTTAAATTCAATAATTTTTTTTAACTTATTCGAACGTGATTTGAACACGACGCTGACCTATTATTGGTCACTGATTGATTGAGCGATCTTTACACGCTCCAATGTTATGAACCGAAATCCTAAAAAATTTTCAAATGTAAGAACAACAACCCTTCATTGATTAAATACAAAAAAAAGCACTTTTTTTTTTTTCAGTAGAATGCCTCAGCCGTAATACAAAACAATCTGACGACGAAAGGGAGTGTCGCGTTCACATTCTTCGAACTCGAATACACTTTTTTTTTTTTGCTTCTTTAATCGAAATGGATATTGCGCTTTTGTTTTCTTTATCTTAATCGAGATTCTTTTACATCGATATAAAAAGAAACACTTTTTACTTGTTCGTGCATCAGGGAAACATAATAATCCCGCCTTCCTGATTCCCAGAAGCAACGCCTCGTGATAGACAGATAGCGACGAAAATGGAGTGATTTTTTTTTATTCTTCATCTGTTTCTCTGATATTATTTCTATATCTGATTGTGGACAGAACAGTTGCTTAATTAGTTTCGGTTCGGTGATGCGGGTTCATTGTGTGTCCACCATTTTTTCCTTTGGTTCCGAGCAAGAGTTCCGCCATTTTTTTTCTTTCATTTTTGTTTTCTTCCTTCAACAACAAATGAGCTTCCCTTACTGACTTACACCAAGTCCAAAAAATCTCGCCAGGGAGAGATTAGGATGTTGTAAAAGTTTATTTATGTTCGCATTTGTTGCATATTAATAGACACGATTTGCGAGATTTCCATCTCTGTGGTCACGGAATTTATGCAATTGCTTCGCTCGATTCGATATATTTTTAACATAGAACTCGTTTTCGTGGAGAGTAACTTATGTGGATGGGATTTGTTACTGCGCAAGCGTACGAAGAGTTTTTTTCCCCTCGGAATACAATTTCTCTTAAAGTGATGCTAATTACAAATATTCACTTTTTTTTTTCATCTATGTAATAATTTTCAATCGGTATTCGAATATGTGAATGAAAAAAATTAACTTAAAACTATTTGTAAAAATAAATCAAGGGAAAAAATAAAATTTTAAAAAATTAATCATTAAATGTTATTTACTTTCGTCATCACACGTAACAATCATGCATCGTCAGATAAATCGACAATTACAGGTCACAGTAAATAATAAATTCTCACAAGTATGTATACGAGGGGGTATCGTAAAATTTTAATTATTACGAAGAAATATCTGAATAAAATTTATTCTTCATAGTAATTGATTCTTATGTTCACAATGTTGTAATGAACAACCCTTAATGTTAATTTGTTTGGTTTTAGGAAGTCTTACATAGAAGTAACCCGCATTCCCTTAAATTTTTAATTATTCTAAAAGAAATCCAGATAATAAACTGAATTTTTAATTATCATTTTTAAGACTTCCCTACATAATCACCCTCCAAAGTCATACATTACTCCCAGAGTTTCTTGACCTTTCATAGGCAGTCAACGTAAAACTCAGTAGATTGAACTCTTTCTTCTTCATATATATTGCGAGTTATTTCAATCCACGTCTTCCTGAAACAAAATAAATCAACATTAATAGCTGTCATTTACAACATTGTGTGCACAATGTTCGATTAATATACAGAATAAATTTTATCCAGATATCTTGGTTATTTCTTGGCAAAGACAGACTTTACTAAAACCCTTACAATACATATATATGTAAACAATATTTAAGTAATGAAGAAGGGGAGTCACATTCAAGTTCATCTGTTCTTTACTGGCTTTTCATTTATGTAAACGCAGAGCAAGGTCGGCCGGCCGGGCCGAAGAAAAAAGAAGTTTTTACATATTTTGAACGGTTTAACCGCAGTATCTCCTGCACAGGCGACACGAAAAAAAAGTGCTCTATTTCGCAGAGTATCCCATTATATAATAGGGATTTTCCATAAGAGAGGTCATAGGACACGTGGTATAGGATTAGGAATTCCTGGGAATGTTAAAATAGACAAGGAGTCTAGTAGGGATTATTTTGGCATATTTACGATCGTGGAAAAAAGGGATTAAACAAATTTTATGAGTGCGTGATCTAATAAATAAAAAGATAATTCGGGATGGGATCAGGAAATAAGAATGAACTCTTGACTTTTGAATTGGGGGGGATGAGATATAATAGAAAATTAAATTATTACTAAGAGAAATTATTAAATTAAAGTTAAATCATTACATATATATATATATATTCATACATACACACATACATAATATATAAATATACAGTGTCTCACAAAAGTGATCGGACACTTGTGCTTTACAAAAGGAAACTGTAATAAAATAAATAAGCAAACATGTACAAATTTTTTGTGGGTGTGTTTCATATTTAAAATTAGTAACAATTATTACATAACATACATTTTGTCAAAATATTAAAATAGCAATTTAATAAAAATATAATTGTTTAGAACGGAGCAAAAAATGGCTCACATAAGTGATCGGACACCATTAGATATGCAACAAAAATCGTCTGAAATAAGCAATAAAAATATTTTTTGGGCGTTTATTTTAACTCAAAAGCAAATGGCAATAATTTATAAAATCGTCTGCAGTATTTCTCTCAAGTTTGTTGTGGAATTTTTGTGTTTTTTAGCTCTGTGCAGCCATGAATGCTAAACGAAAAGAAACTTCGCATGAAATTAGAAAATTAGTTATTAATTTGCATATTGAACGTGGAAAATCTATAAGAAAAACTGCTGAAACAGTTAACTTGAGTCATTCAACAGTTTTCGATATCATTAAACGATATAAAAAGAAGCACATGATTCAGAATAAAAGACTTGGCCGACCATCGAAGCTATCCAAAGAAATAAAGCGAATTATCGTTCGAAATATTAAAAAAAATCCAAGAAAGAGTGCTCCTAAAGTTGCTGCTGAATTACAAGCATTATATGGAATAATTGTTAATCCTGAGACTATTAGAAGGGTAATTCGATCTGCTGGATATCACGGTAGAGTAGCCAGGAAAAAATTCTTCGTAAGTGAAAAGAATAGAAAACTCAGATTAGCTTTCGCAAAATCCAACATAAATAAGAATTCTGATTACTGGAATAAAGTAATATTTGCTGATGACAGTAAATTTAATATATTTGGTTCTGACGGTAGAATCTTGGTGTGGAGAAAACCCAGGGAAGAATTTCGCAAACAGAACTTCCTGCCAACAGTAAAACATGGAGGAGGAGGAGTTATGGTGTGGGGGTGTATGTCGTCCGCTGGAGTTGGTAATCTTGTTTTTATTGACAGTATAATGGATCAGTACAAGTATATTGACATTTTAAACCAAAATTTGAAATCTTCAGCACGAAAATTGAACCTTCACAACGATTTTAAATTCTACAAGGACAATGACCCCAAGCACACTGCTTTGAACGTTAGACTCTGGCTGCTGTATAACTGTCCTGAAATAATAAAAACACCACCACAATCTCCAGACTTAAATCCCATAGAGAATATTTGGCAAGAATTGGAATCAAGAATTCGCAAACACACCATTTCTTCAAAGCAACAATTAAAATCGGTGCTTCAAGAAGAATGGGGTAAAAACACTCCAGAAATCACAAAAAAATTAGTCGAATCCATCCCAAGAAGATTAAATCATGTTTTAAAAGTAAAAGGAAATCCAACAAAATATTAAAATCTTTTAAAAAGTAAAATTTTTGGAAAAATATTTGATGGGAAAGTAAGTGTCCGATCACTTATGTGAGCCATTTTTTGCTCCGTTCTAAACAATTGTATTTTTATTAAACTGCTATTTTAATATTTTGACAAAATGTATGTTATGTAATAATTGTTACTAATTTTAAATATGAAACACACCCACAAAAAATTTGTACATGTTTGCTTATTTATTTTATTACAGTTTCCTTTTGTAAAGCACAAGTGTCCGATCACTTTTGTGAGACACTGTATATATATACTGCTGTTTGTAGAAAATGCAACACCATGAAAGAATCATCAGAATCAAATGAAATTTAATGCAGAAACGACTTGTACTGATACAAATAAATGATGAAATTTTCAAAACAAAAAGAAACAAATTAAGCGTCCGAAATCAGTATTTGGTGCAGCCACCATGCGCTGCAATAAGTGCTGCTATACGACGTGGCATGGAGTCAAACAGATGTTGAATATCTGCTTGAGGAAGAGAATTCCATATCGCTTGTATGCGCAACCAAAGTTCGTCTTTGGAAACTGCAGGACGCGGATCACGAGCGAGACGCCGACCAACCATATCCCACACGTGCTCAATAGGCGACATATCCGGTGAATAAGCAGGCCAAGGAAGAAGTTGCATGCGTTGTGCTGAACAGAAGTCTCGAACAGTCCGCGCAACATGTGGGCGTGCATTATCCTGCTGAAAGATAGCTCCAGGGATGCCTTGAAGGAAAGGAACGACTTCGGGCTGTAGCACTTCACGGACGTACCTGTTGCTATTGAGATTAGCCTCAATTCTTATCAAATTGGATCGTCCATGATACGAAATCGCACCCCAGACCATAACTCCGGGTGTTCGACCACTATGTCGTTCAATAATACACTCAGGAAGGCAGCGTTGACCGGCATAACGTCTAACACGAACACGGCCATCATGGGTCCACAAATTGAAGCGTGATTCATCTGAAAAGACAACTTGGTGCCAATCAGCTCGCCTGTCTCTGTGCTCAAGAGCCCACTGCCGACGCAGCCGTCGATGATTCGCCGTGAGGGGAATCCTGTATAAAGGCACCCTTGCACGCAATCCACGGCGCAGCAGACGACGACGAATTGACGAAGCCGACAATTGTACACCTGTAGCAGTAGACCAACGTGCTGCCAGCTGCCTGGAGGAAGCTGTGCGATCATTCACCGCCATGCGGAGCAGGTGTCGATCAACGCGCTCTGACGTCACCTTCTGTCGTCCAGTGCCTGTTTTTCGAGTTGTTCGGTGCTCGTCGGTCCACTGCTTCCAAACTCGCATCACTGTGGAACTGTTCCGCTGCATACGAGCTGCTATTGCGCGATAGGAAAATCCTCCTTCTCGAAGGCCGATTATCCTCCCTCGTTCAAACTCCGTAAGTTGCTTGAATTTCTTATTCTTCCGTCGTGGAGGCATACTCAGGTCTCACTAAACGTTTGCCACTAACAAATAATCATAGACTTTTTTCAACGTCCCGCTACAGCACTTTATTTATACGCTTTCAGCATCAATTCAGAGGGCGCTGCGCGCGCCGCGCACGCGCGATGGCTCTGAAACTTTATTAATTTGCATAATATCCTATAATTGACATTTGCTGCGAATTTCATTTGATTCTGATGATTCCTTCATGGTGTTGCATTTTCTACAAACAGCAGTTTATATGTGTGTGTGTGTGTGTGCGTGCGCATATATACATACGGTAAAACCTCATTATATTGGCTTAATTGGGACAAGAGACGGGACGGGATATTGAAGAAAAAAAAATTCGGCCTAAGCGGATTAAGGGAAAAATTGAAACAAAATAAAACATAGCTACAGAAAAATAACCTTTATGTTGAACAAATCAAGCATGCATTTTATTTACTGAAGATAAAGACTTTTATTCAGTGAACAAATCGAAGTGCACTTAAAGCTGTTTTACTGTTTTTTCCATTTAGACAATGTTGCATGTATGCCATTTGTCATTGATTTTGTCGACGGTTGACTTCGCTCTGCATATTTGTAAGATCCCTATTTTCCCACTTTTCTTATACACACTCAAAAAGCTGTTGGAAGATTTCAGTTAAGAAAATAATCTTTCAGAATAAGTTGATGAAATAACTAACTGTTTTTGAGAAAACTTTCGGATCGTTTCTCAAGTTGGACAAAAATAAATAAATTCGACGTGCAGACCGATCCGAGTTATCCGGAGATCTGAATTAAAGATGTCTGAATTGATAAGATTCCGTTCTATGCGTTTTAATTTACCAAGAGAATTCTAAGATCGTCGAGTAGAAGGAACAAAAACGAAGATTCTATTTTTTATTTAACCATCAATAACGTAAAACAAGTATTGTGAATTGTCTCGGAAACAAATAATTTAACTTCAAATACAATGTCATTGTTCTCTGGACCCAGACTGATCACTGGCGAGTCCTTATTGCGATACGTAATTCATATGCAGCCAATAGCCGTTATCTAGTTATTCAGATTGCCGTTAGAGCGCTGCTGTCTATGGCGAGTTAAAATTAAGTCAAATTTAAATTAGGAATGAATGAAAGGGAATCCTTTGTGTTTCAGATGTGAAAATCAGACTCTTTCACAGCAAGATCCTATCTTGAGCGAATTTCGTAGCTGTTAGACACTTTTGATTTTTTTCAATATTTCATGTTGAAATTATACATTTAAATAACCAAAAAAAGTCAGGAAAAAATTCTTAATTGGTTTTGCTAATGTCATTTTAATATGTCTGACAGTTTATTTTTTTTTAAATCTCATTCGACGATGAAAGTTTAAGAGTCTTTATACTGGGTAGCTATTATCTTCCCAATCCAAATCACCGCTTCATCAAAAGGAACACTCGCATTAATTAACGTAAAGTAAGCGTTCTTCGGAGTTCAAAGCTCCACAGAAGAATTTAATGTCAAGAAAAAAATATATCTTCTTCAAATTCCTAAAGTATTTCTTTTTCACCAGCAAAACATTCTGATTGCCGAAGATTAACAACAAAAAGAATAAAACCAGACGATTCTTCCAAAAAAATCAATTATTAAATTAAACTTTAAAATAAGAGCAAGCGATGAATTATTAAAGTAGACAATTCTATTCTGTTTGGATATTGAAATGGGCCGCGGTAGCCTAGTGGTCAAGGTCGTGGACTAGCGGCCGGCGGTTTTCGTTCAGTCGCGGGTTCGATCCTTGGCCGCCAAAGACCCGCCGTGTAACCGGGGCTGATGCACGTTAAATCTGTTCGGGGCCCAAAGTCCTCCCGTTGGCGTGGTGTGGATGTTAGGAGAGGGGGGTGCCAGCTCAGGTGTAGTCCCCGTCACTTGACCGTGGTTCAAAATTACGAGGTCCGTCGCCAATAGCCCTCGTGTTGCTTCTAGTGCGACGTTAATAAAAAAACTAAACTAAACTTTGGATATTGAAATAAACGCAGACAATAAATTATTAAATTAAATATATCTCAGCTATGTAAACATATTTTCAGCAAACTAATTGTAATTATTATAATCCTAATGTATTATGTAAATCTTTAGAACCTAACACCATATATCATTTATTTTAAGCCTAAGCATTTTTGTTGTTACCATTTTCTCAAAACTACAACACATGTTAATAAACATTTCCCTGATAAGTTCTTTATTTTTGTTCTATACCCCCAGAAATTAAATCTAGTTAACTTGCAGAATAATATTGACTTTCTATTAGGACCCTAACCATTTAAGTAGAGACCCAAAATTGACCGATGTTTCAATTACTTTTCAGCTTTGGAATGTTAGATGAAGTCAAGCAAAAAATTAATCTTTCACCCCTAACTTTTACAGAGCTTATCAAGTTTAATTATTGAATCTTATGAATTGTATAACTCTTTTCAGTTTCCTACATATAATTTCAGTTTGGATTTAAAAAAAAAAAAAGATTTATTTTATTCAATACAATAGAAAAATCATTTTGTTTATAGCTGAGTATATCTAATCCTTTTCTTTC